>OX453079.1:605000-816408 GCA_949699795.1 Spicauda simplicius | reverse complement strand
ACACGACAACACGATACAAAACAAAATGTAACTCAAATAAAGCAATACGATAACACGTAGAATCGACTCGATGCGACTTCACACACGAAAGCGAACACATACGCGCACAACCTCACGCACATTAGTGCGCACCCTGTAATGGTAGATGTTGGGTATCAAGTAAAACAAGCGAAGGCTTGATAGATACTGACTTTATTTCAATACTACACATTATTATATATGAAATGTGTCTTACACTGCAACTCGCATTCATACAATGCATAAAGAAAATGAAGGAAAACACAAGTTCACCCGCACGCGCGCACAATCACACACTCACGAGCGCACATTCGCCCGCACGCTAATACACTCACACATATAAAAGAACACGCAGAATGTCACAAGTACAGGTGAAATTCGAGTTTTTTTAAAGGTCGTCACAATAATGGATGTCCGTTTATATTTATGACTATTACATATGTTGTTTTTTATATTTATTTTTAGTATACAATATTTTTAAGCTATTCTTTCACAAACATCACTTCGTTAGTAAGTAAAAACTTATTGGGCTAATAAGTCTGTGTTATATTACAATGTTTACTACCACAAGTCAAAAGTCAAACAGTATGCCAAATACATTAATACCCTATTTGATAAGAAAGTCCAGTATGAAGTTCCAAGTCCGCAACCTAGCATATGACACCAAGATACATATTGCAAAATGTAAAAATGAATACACTGTTTTCAGGTAATCGAATTCCGCTCAACGGACCCCGAAGCGCGGAACCAAACGACCCAATTCCTACAATCCAAGAACTACACCATCGCCGCCACTTTTGACGACGGCATCATGTATAAACTATTGGACGTTTGATTACCATTCAAGTTAGTAAAACAAAAACATTTCAATTAAGAATGTATTCAAACATGGCTGCCTTTATTTCTCGTTTTCTCTTTGGTAATATATTCTCAATTTTATTTGAATGTACATTAAAACAAGCGAAATATAAATGGAGACATTTTGGATATAAATCTTTATGGAACATGTTTAAATACAATAAAAAACTATTCACGTTTTAAATAATGAATAAAAACTATTCACATGTGATTTACACGAACAAATAACGAACTATTCACGAATGATTTACACGAATGGCAGCTATTCAATAAATTTTAAAGCTATTCAATAATTTTTAAAAAAGGTAATTAACTGAATATGTACGTTTGATTTCAGTATCAATAAATGTGATGAAGTGGGGAATAATTATTGATTAATATTCATAAAACAGATAATATTGAATAATTAATGAATCTCATAATTTAAACTTTATATTCATTTGAATAATATGAATAATAGTTTTAATTTTATGAATTGAATTAATAAGATAAATAAAAAATGTTAATCATTTAAGTAAATAAGTGCCAGTATGTGTTTTTTTTTTATTATTGGCCCTATGTTCATACTAGCTAATGCATACGGCTGTATCAAGTTAAATGGAACTTTCAACAAGCTGTACGAAACTTTAAAAGTAACATAATTACTTTTTTTCAAACAATATTTTTTCTTCGTCAAAAAATGGAAATAATTCAATGGTTTCGTTCGGAAATACTGTAATAGAGATTTTTTATAATACTATTAAACAGCAAATAAATTGTAATACTAGATTTAATAGTTTAATTATAAACAAAGTGCCGCTTATATCAATTTGTATGTGCCTTAAACCATTTTGATAGTAATAAAACACAATGCTTATATATTCCTTATTTCTAGCGTGAATAATTTCATGCGTTTCGATAGAAGGGTGTGGTTGCCGGCACACTTTTACATGAGGCGACCATCATAGTTCTTGGGAGTAGCAACGCAACTGTGATTGATTTTAGACGGAACCCACGTTCTGTATGTAGTTGATTACAGATGTCTATGGGCGGCAGTGTCCACTTACCATCAGGTGGACTGAATGCTCGTTTGCTACTTCAGTCAGATAAAAAAATGTATATTCCTTACATGTATATCCTCATCATAATCGCTCGGTGAGAATTAATGGCATCTAATTTAAAATTTTCATTTTTTGGAAACGACTAAAACGTATACAATTAGGAGATTTCTGAAAGCACGCAGTTTACAAACGGACGTAACATTTATGTTCGTGCTTTTCTTGTGCGAATCCATCACTTTTTAAGTCGCTATTAGAGTACTTTTAAGTGTTCTTTTCCAACTGCCAAGATTTCCGAAATTTAGAGTTTTATCGTTTTCATTGTGCGGTGTAGCTGTCGTTTGATCTTACTCATTGCCTATGCAGCACTTAAGATTAACTTTTTTTTTTAATATTAGATAAAATCAGAGTAAATAGTATGTCAAAATATGTAGTCCGTGACCTTATATCAATCTTTTGCTTTTGCATAAAACTTAAGGAGGTTTATCGGCATTTCAGATCCAAAAAAAAAATGATTTATTTATCAAAACATTTCAGTATCCGTATTTGTTTGGTGTTTTAAGCTACATAGCTATTGATGGGATTTAAGATGTCTTTCTATCAAAGACATGTGAGGTAGCTAAGCGAATAAGACGAATGCTTAACTACACGGGACGCGACTCTAAGCTAAGCTAGCAAAATTTGCTATGATGATTCGCTATGTGAGATAGCTGTACGAATAAGATGCGTACTGCCTGGTATTTGTATAGTATCTTTGGTTTTTTTTATATCTAAGTCGTAGGTTTGTTATCTAAACCGCTCTGTACCAAGTATCACCGGCCACAGATCTTCAATTTGCATGCAACTCCAATTCTTAGCTCGTTCCGTATGAAAACTGCATATTTTACAGCTTAAAATCTTTGCATACATCTCATCCATATAAAAATATAGCACACTTGTGGTGAAAAGATAATTTAGTAATTATCAATAAAAAAATTTGGATACCTGAAAATTTAAGGGTCTTACGGTCGAATTTCCTTACAGAGTGAACACTTGTTTTGTTTAATTTCGAAATATTTTGTGTTCTTAAAAATAAGGTTTGTGAACGTTTTGGTTCCTCATAAAACATACCATTGTATAATGTATTTATTATATACAAGTTAAATAAATATTTTTCTACACTTGCAACACAACACGGTTTATTCCACTTTGATTATCTGAATTAATGCAATTTCGGGTTGTATAGGAGTTGTTTATGGCAACACTACGCTGTAACGTTTCTTAGACATCCTATTTAGGTGAGCTAAAATCGTTAAAATGTTCTAATTTGATTTTTTTCTATACGAAATCGATATAAATAAAACATAATTGACGTATGATTTGTTCCTAGATCGAATACTAATAAAAGCACGTTTTTCGTTCATTATTTTTTATTATATAAAGACTTTTCGCCCAGTTTAAAAAGAGAAACCGACGTCAATTATAAGGTAGATAGTCCTATTTTTCCTAGACTGGAAGAAGTCTTTGGGCCTCTTTAACTATGTCATAAGACATTGAGTACTTGAACAGGTTAAATATTTTAAGAATTTTTTGTCAAAAAATACAATTTGTCATATTTGTATTTATAAATCCATACACATGTTAAAAATGTCAGTTAGGTGAATCTGCACTTTGAATCTTATAGGAATAAAAGAGTTCTTGGACTTAGTAAATAATAACCACTTTTGACATTTACAAAAAAAATAGTTTTTCTTTGAAATCGCACCACAGGACTATTGAATTTAAAGATCAAAAAATATATTTATGGTCTATGTAAAGGCATAGACTAACATTGATTTTTTATTTTATTAAAACCTCAAGTACCTACAAAAGTGTATAGTTATGGTACATTAATTTTAAACGCAAGTTAAAGCACGGGGCACTGCTAGCTTTTAAATATTATTATTTCATTTGTTTATTATATGTATCTCCAAGCCGCTTGTTAGTTAAGACTAATGGGTCTTATATTATTATTTTGTTTAAACAAAATAATTAACTTTAGTTGCCCTATAACGGGGCAGAATATTTGAAACTCAAAGTCGAATAAACCAATTCTTAAATGCTTTACACATAAACTAAGGCTAGACTCTTATCGATATTAATAGTATTATTAGATTAATTTTGTTTAAAAATTAAGTCTACATTAATTACTATTTCCCATTGGGAAATGTATTACTTTAAGTATACTAATACATTTTTATTGTATAATTATTTTAATCAAGTAATTTTAACTCGAATGATTGATATTATTTTCAAATAATACAATATTTAATTGTAATCCATATTCCATCCATTCTGATATTATTTTTTGTCCATTTTAACGGATTTTAATCACAAATTGAGGTGAGATTATTGAGGCAGCGCCTTTTTAAAGTAATTTATAAATACGATTTTGATTTAATGTAAGTAATTTTAATTAGAACTGAATTTTCAATTATTCAAACTTATTGTAATTCAATAATTAAAAAAATTAGTAACATCTACTATTCTTAAAGTATTTGTCATATTTTTATTGATAATTTTTTCGTTAAATAAATTTATGAATAAATGAATAAGATGTTACTTTACGTTTTATATTTTCTGAGTTTACTTGAAAAACAACAAAATAAAACTGATTCAGCCTTTTTCTTAAAAAAATCTCGAAATACAACAATATTTTAGAATTTGATAGAAAATTAAAATAATTGATTTTATAATGTTAGTGTAATGTCTTGGGTTGGAACCATTCCAGTGATTTACTTTTAAAATTCCATCAATATGGAATTCAAAATCACTTAGAAGACTGAGTATGGAATAATTTTAATGAATGAAGTATGAGAAGGAACAAAATGTTTTTTATATTTTCATTTTATGTTCAGTATTAGTATAATTTGATTAAGATTTAATGAATTAATTTTTATATTTTAGCCTCGATAAGCGATAATGACGATGAACAATTGATTAATGATTTTGATTAAGTTAATTTTAAGATCTAGGCTTAGTTTTATATGCGCTCAATTTTTCACAAATAAAATGGCTTTAATCATTAACTGACTTTTATTTACGATGATACATTTTATTTAATTTATTCACAGTATTTTACGTAGTTTTGGTAATCTAGCAAAAGTAGTATTTGTAAAATGCAGTTAGTGTTTATTGGCGTCCTTTGATATTTGATTATAAAAAAATATCGCGGAATTGATACACTTTATAAGTAAATCCATAATAATATTATAAATGTGAAAGTTTGTTTGTTTGTTCCTCTTTTACGTCGCCAAATATTCTCTGAAATGGTTTATATGCTGGGAGGTAGTTAGGAGGGCGAAGAGTGACGTAGTCTACTTTTTACCGCGTTCTCGCATTCCCATGAGAACATCGATATTTTATTAGTTGATACATATTTAGTAGTTCCAGAGGTTGTTAATAGATGGCGTAAGTAAAATTCATTTGTAAGTTCTGAATCACCCTATCAAATGTTATGAAACAGCGGAGTGTACAATTAAAGGTAAGTATCTTAATTTATGTGTGTGTGTGAGTGTGTGTGAGTGTGTGTGTGAGCGTATGTGTGTCAGAGTGTATATTTTAACACACTGATATTTTTATAAGTTGCTCAGTCTCGTCATAGTTTTTCGACTGTAACCAACTGCTCACTTCTTTTTTGCATTGATTTCTTGGTAGGGCGTATATATTGCGCTGTTTATTTATTTGATTGTACAAATGGCTTCCTATAATATAAAAAAATCTCTTGGCTAGGGAGGTCCTACATTTTGGGATTGAGCACACTACATGATGACGACGCTTTTTAGGTAAATGTGAGTCAAATTGTATGCATCAGTCTCAAATATAAAATACGAAAATTTTTAAATAACTTTATTCCTACAAAAAAACCCTTTAGTTTTAAGATAAAGTAACTAGTATTTTAACAATCGCATTTTTTTACATTAAAAAGTTTTAGTTAAATCTAACCTTTGCCAGATTCTTACAACAAATGAAAATAAAAATAAACAACAAACTGCTCAATTACCAAAATTAAATAAAATCAACGAATGTCTTCCTATATATTTCTAAACAATTAATAACATTATGAGTAGAATAAAATAAAGTAGTGCATTACTACATCTCATAAACCTACCATTCAGGGTTTAGGGGAACGACATATTTTAATTTTAACACTTACTACACTCATAGCCCCACTGTAGGATTTTGTCCTGTGTCGTGGGTACCATGGACACACACAAGATACAAACACCCAGAACAGGAATCAAAACTCATCATTTAGATACCTGTCTGGCCGGGAATCGAACCCAGGACCCATTGCGCGTCAGACCGGTATGGTAACCGCTCCGCCACGCGGGTCCACTAATTTTAGATGCGCTCTGCAGCCAAATATTTCGTCAGAGGACTTCGACTTTTACCATAACGTAAAATTATTGTTTTATTTTGGTCGAGACTGGGTAGTTTCCGAAGATCCTAGCGCCTACTTATTTTAGATAAAGAATAAGTTTGCCCATTCAAACAGATTGATGACCGAAGAGTCCAACATCTTTAATCTACTTCTATTTTGGGTTTCTGAAATTTTATTTAGCTTAATTTTGGTATGTTTGTTTTATAATAGGTGCATACGTAACAAACGAACATTCAGTCTACGGTAGTGATAAGACTAAGCGCCCTAAGTGTGGAGGTGTTGCTTTAGTAGTCGAACTTAAAAGACTTCCTGCTTCAGAAGGAAACACCTTAAAGTATTAGAACAGCATCTATGATTCAAATATATGAAGAAAACAAACTATGCGTCCTTGCCATCAATACCCAACGTTAACTTCATCTCTATGGAGTAGTTTTCACCAACGAAGTCACCTTTATCTTGTTTACAATCCTGGTTTCCTTCATTCAATGACGTATTTATAACATCAACACAATCTTCGAATATTTCATCCCCTCCGGAAGTGTCTATTCCGAGTTTTTCATTCACATTTTCATCGCCGTCCTTTTTATCAGATTTATCCATAATAACGTTTTCTCTTATATTTAGCATAACATCATTACTAATCTCAACTGATTTATCATTGTCATTTCCAGTGCAGTCATTACCGATACCAGAGTCATTGATCTCTTCGTTTGAAGCTATTTTATTCTCGGTGAGAGTATCTTCGAAGGAATCGTTACCGTCTAGTACAAGAGTGTGTTCGTCTTCTTCCTCAGAATCATTAGGGCTGATCTCGTAATTCTCATACCGGCTGGCGAAACGGCGACGTTCCATCACCTTCACGTGAGTGTCCAGGACTCCGGAAACTTCGTGCAACTGAAACAATAATGGACAATAAACGCTTTACATTTGATATACAAAATCATAAATTTGGAAAACGGGTAAAATGAATTTGCTATCTCTCAACACAAAGATTCTCATTTCAAAATATTTCTTGAATTAACTTTTAGCGAAATTCACGTGCATGGGTAATTTGTACCTATTACTTTCGAATTTGTTGCAAATACGTGGAAATAATATTGGTCTTTTAACGAAGAACAATAAAATGTCTTTATCAAATAAAAGGAGAATTTTATAACACATGCATCCTCCCATGTTTTATCATATGGTTATCAGACATGGGCTTAACGGACTAATTAACAAAATACACGTTTGTCAAAATAGAATGGAAAGAAGTGCTACCGGGACTCGAACAAGAGATAGAGTGAGAAAACAAGAAATAAAAAACAAAACTAAATTTAAAGAGGTACAAATGGTCTCGAAAGAACTAAAATAGAAATTGATTGGACATGTGTTAAGGGAAAAGAAATATAAATGGACAGTCTTGACGGGATGGTACCCACGAATGGCTCAAGAAAGAGAGGAAGGCAGTTAAAACGATGGGAAGATCATATTAAAAAGATAGCTGGCCCAGAATGGATCCGAATAGCTAAAGATAGAAAAAATGGAAATCTTTAAAGGAGACCTTTGTTGGAGGACAAGCTGCTACAGGGGAATGATGTTTGCCGAGTATGAAGTTTAAATAACAATAAAATTAATTAAGTGTTAAAATGTTCACATCATACGTATTGTAATAAAACTTTCATGGCATATATTACATCAAGTTAATTGACAACTTTGGGCAGAAATAAAGGCTTATTTTATTTTATTTACACATTACATAGATTATAATTCCCATTGGTTTTTTATAGGTTTCTTCGTAATATCCTGTCACCTTATACCCAAAGGGCAGTAAATTCTACTCCGCTTCGAGTAATGCAAACACTATTTGACCACTAACAGTAAACTCATCAGCCAGCTCAGCCGAGACCCGTTCGATTATCTCGTTAGTTTGGTTGTCCACCTTCCCCGCCTGGAGGTTGATCATGTCGTACTGACGGTAGAACTCCCGCTCCTCATGCTGCAGGGTGCGGTCGAGGATCTCCGAAGCCACCGCCTGGTCGATGCGTGCGTTTTCTGACATGTCACCATAATTCACACCTGGATAATTAAGGAAAAATGTAAGGATGGTTTATCAACAGTCTGTTGTTATTCCACTGCTGGGCACTTATCGTCGCCTAATAAAAGGGTATAGGTTATTGTGAACATCTAGCCCAGTGTGGATTGTAGTACACACGTCATGTTCCCTAGAAAGCAGCTCCATTAAAAATTACGGAACTCAAGTTCCAATATTTTCTTTCACCTGGAAGCTACAAAAAATTCATAACAATCGTCAATCGTTCCGCGCTATAAGCATTAACACGAATCTATGTCCTAGAAGACCACGAAATTTCACAGCAAGTTATAGCGAAATTTTAAAAATACACAGTTGACAACACGCTGTTTCAACTGCACACATAAATGATTAAATATATATTTATTCATTTATTTTAGTCATTCGCTTTCGGTATGTGTTTTTAATAAAACCTTATAAGAACTAACCTTGCGAAGGGAATCTATCATCTTCAGAAGAGTTTATGGTATCAATAATGGACCTCTTAGCTTCTTCGCGCTCTACATGCATCATAGTATCGTAAGCTACTGGAGGGTTATCAATGGGATCACTTTTTAGTATTTCATCTGCAGAAAATATCATTGAATTTCGTAAATATAAGAGTATCTTTCTAATCTGTTAAGTCCTGGTGTTGAGTTACAACTCGACAATTTACAGACGGCAAATAACCTTTCCTGTTACCTGTTGAAGTTCAAGGTTCAAGCGAATTCCACCGAAGCCAAAGAACTGCTTCACCTTTTTTCCGTGAAGCACATTCCTGTGAGGCGATCGTTGTAGTCCTCGAGAGTAGCATCGTATCTGTGGTTGACTTCATATAAGCCCTGTTCTATATAATGCTCAAAGATGGATATCTGTTGTCATTTACAATCGGATAGACTTCATGCTCGTTTGCTATTAATCTGATAAAAAAATAGGTAAGACGGTTCCACGTCAAGATAAGTAAATGTGAAGGAGGTTAAAGAGCGTTTACCCATTAGAAAACTAAATAAACTGCGAATCAGTTTTATGCCTATCACAAATCACAATACCAAACCTACATCTGCATAACAATCTTACCCTTTCCGTCTATATTTTCGCTACATTTTGCTAATTGTTTATTCCCACTGAAAGCAGTTGATGGTCTTTTCTTTTGGTTTTCGTTCGTCTTCTTATTGGTAATTGGTGTCATGTCTTCGCTTGAAGTGGACCCATTATCATCCGATATATTTATCGATACCGTGTCTTCAGAAGATGCTGTTTTAAGAGGGTTTTAATGATATGCCATATTGAGATGAAGTTTATCTTTCTAGCATAGGCGTACATTAGAAAGGGAGAGGGTTAGGGATTCGAACCCCCATTAGCATCGACTAGAAAAGTAGAAAAAATCTAAAACATTTTTTTCATAATATTGGACCCTCCCGCTCAATTTTTTCCTCCTCAGACTCCTTCCTTAACAAACCGATAGCCCATGCTCTGTAGTGATCTATAAAAGTGAAAGCCTTATCAAACCTCAAACAATTTCTTGTAAATGCACTGGGATCCCGAGATCGAATACCAAAAATGCACCACATATTATTCAGAGCTTTATAAACATTACAAACTTATTATAACTTATTTTAGCGGTGAAAGAAAACATCGCTAAAAATCCTAAAAGTTCTGCTAAATGAAACCTTCTCAATACTTGTCTACCAATCCTTACTTGACTAGATAAGGACTATAGCCCATACTCATCTTACTGTGAGGAACAGTGCCAAGCAATGGAATAATGCAGAATTGATCATGTACAAATACACTGGTAAAATTCTTACGTGCTGAATCTACGTCCTCTTCGCCAATTTCATACTCCACGTCTTGTCCAGGGGTTTGGTCATTAATGTAGTGAAGCAAGGTCGCGCCCGGAACGTGGGTCAGTTTCACCTTAGTTTCATCTGGAAATGTCAAGTATCAAACGTTGAGAAGATGAAACATTCTGTTCCCTGTTGTCATTTTAGGTACTTTTTTATTATGGTCTTGAAGACCCGTACGGTGAGTTAGAGTGCCTCGTGGAGTCCACGAAGCACCTCAAGGCAATCATTGGATAGCTGTTTATTTAGTTGTAAGATGTTAGATACTACTGGTTTGCATAAGTTATTTCACCAGGCTTACGATATATATTAACCAAATTAGTTATTTACACCATTTTTACCGGAATTAGCATAAAAGGAAAAAGAAAACTAGTTTTTTAACTTATTTGTTGACCAATTTCGAAGTCATTCACACCGGACCTCCCTTGCAAGAGTAAGAAAAATATCAGCAACAAGCAATTTTTGACACCTCTTTAACACAGCTCATTAACATGCCATGAACCCATGGTATTGCAAGCACGGGAAATAGATAATCGTCCAACTATAATTATAACCTGGTGTTTCCCCAGCAGTTAGTTGGCTGAGTGCAATCCTGTCAAAGGCATTGTCGTTCTTGTACGTTGTGTATTTCACTTTGTCCTCTTCCTTCACCAAATGTGCCGGGAGCTGCATTTCCGCCCTGTGATACTCTTCCATGATCTTCTGGTCGTAGTGTTTCTGAAAGTGAAAATGATATTGCAATATCTTCACATTCACATCTGACTGCAGTCGCTATCATCACTTGTCATATTATTCTACTTGCATTATTCATACTCGTATAATGTTTGCTAATGAGCTTTGGGACTTTAAAATTTGCATAATACATAAATCACTATTTCTAGACTAATTCATTTTGAATACCTTCATAACATACATTCTCGAAATTAAGTATTTTAAACGAAGTGCAAAACTCACGAAAAGCAGTTGACATATTATCATTATTGGAAATATCGTCATTAAATAAATAAAGGTCATTTTATGAATAATATAATATATATCGAGATGGTATTGTAACTCTATCTCCGTATCGGTATGTTCAAAACCCTCAAGTTTTACATTAATGACATACCATGGGGTCAACAGCTGGTTCCCCTCTGTCGATCCTAGCTTGCCTTTCCAGTTGCTCTTGTTCCAGCTCAGCGAATATCTCTAAGTCTTCAGCACTAGGTTCGTAAACGTCTTCATCGTCAGAATCTTCGGAACCTCGTAAGTAGTTAATAAGAGCCACTCCTTCTCTTTTGTTTGACTTTGCATCAATTTTTTCTGTAGTTTCTAGAAAATTAGATAATAATATAATATTTCCGTTTATAATGTAGTAGTAGTAGAGCATGCAGTTCACCTAATGTGTAGCAACCACTGCAAGCTACAGTGATCTGTAATCAACCTCATATAGAATTTGTTTCCTACCTAATTTTGGCCACAGACGTGTTGATCCCTTGAAGACAAAATTTGAACGGATTTTATTTAGTATGTTTCACCTTGCAATTCAAAAGACAGTAGTGCTTACGCATAAAATAGACGTGGTGGGGCCTCCAGAACTAAACCATGAATGAAGGATCACCTTCAAAATAAACAATATTTAGCTTTCGAAGTGCTATCTTCGAAATAATAATAATGTATTTTTTTTCAGTTTCTACGAATATCGGATATCTTGATAGTTCACAAGAAGTATCTAAAAATATATTACTCGACTTGGCGGGAGCACTTCCGTGCCCACAGATTGTGTACTTACTTTTAGTATCGCTATTTTGATCATTGTTTTCTTTCTTATGACCATCCTTATGCGTTTTATCTTTGTCAACATCACTATCTACAGGTTCCTGGATGGATTTTACATTATTTTCTTCTATAAACGCTACTTGTTTTTTACGCTTTTCAGTAGATGCTTTACTAATTTGATTGACACTAGCACTTTTAGTATCTACGTTATTTTTCTCAAGTTTTTCTGTAATTATTTTCCGATCGTGATCAATAATAATATTACCCTCCTCAGTAATATGTGTACTTTCAAGTTCCTCTATTAAAATCTTTTTATTCTTGGTGCAAGCATTAAGTTCTTCTATAAGAGGCGTTTCACTATCAATAAATTCAATTAAAGGTTTCGTTTTTACTTCAGCAATATCTTGATTTTCCTCTTTTGAGTCTGTTTGTGAAAATATAATTTAAATGCAAAAATCAATAAAATTAAAAGGCATTTATCTGATCACATATTAATTATAATTTTATTTACCTTGTATGCTCTTCTTAACCTCGTCTTTACTTTTCAAATTTAGTTTCTTAGTATGCGGAGTTTCATTAAACAACAAACTGTTTATAGCTAGAACATGTGGTGTAAAAACTCTGTAAAATAAATGACCATTTAATCAATCATACATTCAGTTAGAATCGTAGATTTTTTTATTCATACAACAAAATAATGCCCTTACTTTTCAATATTTGGTCGCAGATCACAGCGATATCCTTGCCAGCAATCTCCGACGTCTTCTTGTATGACCGTTGGAGTTACTTCATTTCCGATTTCCTGAATAAGTTGCTTACCGCCCTTTTCATCCCATTCAATTTTACTTGTCTCTGTATGTACAGTATCTAAAAATTAGCACAATGAGTTTTTTAAGCATTATATTTTTAACTACGAAGTCACGGATGGTAATTTATTAATTGCTTATTAATGCCAGTCTTAATACGATACATCATTACAAAAAGAAATGTGTAAAAAGATACTTGTAAAATGTTGTTTGTACCTTTATTTTTCTTTTCCACAGATTCATCTTCACTTTCAGAATCAGTCTCCTCACTGGTTGAGTCTTCAGCCTCTGACCCGGTGAGCATATCCACTAGTACTCCATCCTTAGTCTTAACTTCAGGTTCAAATGTCTCTGTGATTGACAGTGGATCTTCTATGCATTCTATTTTTATATTATCTTTCGAGGTACCTTCGTGGTCTTCCTATAAATCCCGTAATAAAATATTATATAATTATCTAAGTAGTATCTTTTGTGAGGTAGGTGAGAAAAGAAGTTCGAATGTCAAATTCGAGTGCGGATTTCTGTAACGACTCAGCGTAACAGTTTCCATTACAGAATGTTGATATTAAAACGTCTATTTATTACGTGACACGATTTATTTTAATAACCTGGAACGTTAATATCAAAGTGACACACCTTAGCCGATAGTTCGGGATCTTGTTTCTCTTTTTCTGCTTTCTCTCTGGCCTCCCGTAGCGCCAGGTTATCGTTCTTTATTTTAATAAGATGTCTTACACTGTCCATCATCCTGTCTTGCTCTCTACGAATCCATCTATAAAACCAGATTATTTCTCAAATCGTAATGTAAGTTATCCCAGCGTTTGATAGATCCTATGAAACCTTGGGATAACTTGAGCAATAATGAATGGTAGGTAAAATATTTTCGTCCCTGTAGCCTCGGGGCCAGAATAGGGCTACGGTATCCCCTGACTGTCGTAAGAGGCGACTAAAAGGGGCTTCCGGGGTTGCAGACTGCTAGAGTGGGAGCTCGAACCGTTCGGTCAGGCAATCCCGGGAAGGACGGCGGTGTGTGTGGTCGCATACCGTCGTAAAGACTAGACGGAGCGGTGGGCCCAGCCGCCCATCTGGGAGGAGCCCGATGGGGCAGCGCGCTCGGAGGATTCCGGTTGAAGTCGTTTCGAGATCCCGGAGTCCTCCTTTTCAGCGCCGAGGACTGCCACCGGGGGGGTTTTTACGGTCGGTCGGGTACCTTTGGAAGGTTTCCCCCTCGAAAACAAAAAAAAAAGGTAAAATATTTTGTGTACATGGAACTATCACTTATAGCTTTATAAGGTCCTTTTACTACAATGTCTTTAAGTAACTGTTGTAAATAATAATAGTAACAGTGAAAATAACATGATGGTTTGAAATTAAGGTTCTCACAATGGCAATCCTATTTTTTATAACCCAGGCTTAAAATTAAATTCGATGTATCGATTCTGGTTGATTCGGTTATTTATTGATTGAAACTTTTTATACGCTTATGTATATCTACTACTTATCTTTATGCATAAGCATATAAAAAGTTTAGTATCGCACACATGATGTAAAAATCTACATAAGTGACAAATTAAAAAAAAATCTTGATTTGGTGGACTTTACAAATTTTAATTATATGAATTGTAGCCTAAACTTTTTACGTTACTAGGATAATAATAAAAAACTCGTCTTTGTGAAAACCTTTATAAGGACAAACCGTTGTCTCTCAGCGATTTCTTCCTGCACGCCGCCGCGTTGCCACGCCTCGGCACAGGCGCGGTCCCGCGGGAACACCGGCCTGTTGTCCAAGTTAAGAAGCTCCTTTAGCCGCAAAGTGAGCGTCTTGCGATAAGCCGGGATGTTCCGCACTACCGGGTTACCGGTAAGGACTAGCACTAAAACAAAAAAGTCGAAGTGGTGGAATTTAGAAGGTGGTAGAACCAGTGTAGTTCGACCGAGGAGGTACCACCGCCACACCTATTTCTAACGTGTAGCATTCATTGCGTTTCGATGGAAGGGTGTGGTTGCCGGCACACTTATATGAGGCGACCCTCCTAGTCCTCGGGAGTAGCAACACATCTGTGATTGACTTAAGATATAACCTATGTTCTATATGAAGTTTACAGATATCCATGAGCGGCGCTGACCACCTACCATCAGGTGGACTGCATGCTCGTTTGCTACTTCATTATAATAAAAAAAAACCTTCGCAATACGATCCGGAGGCAAAAAATTCATGCCTATACCGGTGAAAAGAAACTAATCCAATTTTTCATTTAATACATAACAGGAAGGTTATTTGGGTAATTCCTGTTTTTTTTTTGTGTATAACACTTATGTCTTTTAAGCGCATACAATGAATCCTAATGAGATCATTTGCACTGGAAACGTTATACTTTAGTCCTAGACATAGGTACAGCTAAAAAAATTGTAGGGCAGGGTAAGTCATGACTTTGTCATAAGTGGATATTGCACAAATAAAGATGATTATTATTATATTAATCATAAGTATAATTTTTCATAAATCCTATAGGTATACCTTTCAAAATGGCCATTTCAGCCAACACATCCACAATGAGCGGATCATCTAAACGATTATTGGACAAATCCAACACCGAAAGGTTCCGGCAGAACTTCAGTTGTTCCAAATCATCTGTAACACATTAGTTTTTTAAGAATGACAGATTAAACTTGCAGAAAATCTTCTTAAGTTATCCGTAAAAATATATAGCAGAAATAAATAAAATTTGTCTATTTATAAGTTATATCGGTACTTACTCAAAGCAAACAACACAATAAAATATTAGACCGATTTTTACAGGATTTTTATTGGCAAATAAATTCAAACCAAATTTGCCAACCCATTATTGTCTCACTGCTGGGCACGGGCTGGGCTTCTCTCAGAATGCGAGAGTTTTAGGCACTAGCCCACCGCGCTGGCCAAATGCCAATTGGTGGACTTTACACATCTCCGACAATTTTCGGGTGTATAGGTGTCCTCACTATGTTTTCCTTCACCGAAAAGCAGTGATAATTAATTTCTAATACGCACATAGTTTTAGAAAAATCAATGGTGCGTGCCTGGGTTTGAACCTCGGACCTGCCGATTGAGTGGGCAAGTTTCAACCATTAGGCTATCACTGCTCCGATATTGGCAGGTAGATGTTAAAACGTAACTTAGAAAATTAAAAAAAAAAAACGCAAAACACATAAACCAGTGTGTCGTGTGCAGTCATCCTCGTCAACGCTAACGGTAGCTATCAGGTGCACTTATTAATTTCGGTAATTTTGAAAATATGCAGCATACCTTAAAACGCGGTTGACATCGCGGGAGGTGATAAAATAGGAAGTGATAAATATGTCAAACAGGATGAGGACTTTCATCTTCTATATTAAATTCTAATTACTTACCCACAGTCGACAACATATTGTGGGCCATGCTGAGTGTATGCAAATCGGGTACAACATCTAAATTTTCGATCTTTGTCACGAAATTGTGATCAAGGTTCAATGTGTCGAGTTTTGGACATCCCTGAAGATTCTCAATTTTCCTCACAATATTGTAATGAAGATACAGACACCGCAGTTCGGATTGATTGTCAAGCCCCTGGATTCTCTGAATGCCATTGTTTTCGAGAAATAGGCACTTTAGCCCTGTATATTCTTCCAAGTTCTCGATCTTGGAGAAACCCTAAAATTTTGTAGAAGTGAACTTATACGTTACGTTACTGAAATATTACACCAGACCGTATGAATTGGAATAAAATAGATCATCTATCATTAACTTTGTATAGCTTATTTACGCTTTAGTTAATGTAGACCTTTATTTTTTTAAGGATGGGCCACTTTTGTCGATTTTGGCCGTGTGAGTGTCGCAGGAGGCGACAAAGGCCTACCAGGTAGATGGGCAGCAGCATCTACTTGAATATTTTACATCTTATTGCGGCGGTCCTTCTGGTCGCTGGGTCTGGCACCGCCTGGCGTAATTCCCAAAGGTGACCCGCTTGGTGGTAAAATCCTCTCACTGGATTTGCCTGACTAGCTGCCACCCTCAGGTCGGAATCTACCGTTAATAACTACTCGTCGTGTTTCAGTAGTGCATCTCTTAGATAGTTTATCCCCCTTTCCTCAGCACATTCTCTCGCGGAGTCTGGTGCACTCCGCGAGAGAATGCACCACTCGCCAAAGGATGTTCCTTCCACATCAACTGGACGCCTGGCGGTACTGCACGGTTCGGTTTGCACGCTTGTTTTGCCACGGGCGTGCCAGATGTGAAACGAGCTTCCTCCTAAGGTATTCCCGAGGCGTTATGACATGGGGCTCTTCAAGAAAGGTGCAAAAAGAGCTATCCTTCAAAGCCAGCGATGCATTGGCGACTCCTCTGATGTTGCAAATGGCCATAGGCGATGGTACTTACCATCAGGTGGCCCGTCTGCCTTTTCATCAGGTTTATGGAAAAGATTCCCTTTCGACATTCCTCTATTCTGTACCGCCTTTTGCGTAAGATAAGAAGAAAATACAGAGTCTAGCCGACCGTTTTTTCTATATGGACGTCTTCTGTTGGGCCAGTCTTTAACAAAGCTATAGCTATGCTCATTTAAAACTCTTTGAAATAAAAAGTGTTTTATTTAATAGAATTTCAGGGATTTCAGATCAATAAATCGAATTCTGTATAGTACCACCAGGTACAGGCACTATAAAGTCACCTGATGGTAAAAATCATACTTACTTTAAAATGTAAATAGAGTATGTCGTTCAGATACGGCGTGCAGTACAGCTTGTGTTGCTTGCAATGGTTCTTAATGAACTCCTTGGTCATCCTGGGACCGCGATTTAACTCTTCCATTTCCTTCTCAACCTTAAAGCGGTTCAACTCCTTCTGTTTCTCCCTTTCTAATAATTCTTTCTTCTTCTTTTCTCTAGAGGATTTTGCAGATGTCGATTCTGAAAATGTTATTTAGTTCATTGTAAAATGTAAGGGTGTGGTTACAGGCTCATTTTTATATGGGCGTCCATCAGTCTTCGGAAGTCCATGAGCGGCACTCATCAATTACCATCAGCTGGACTGCGTGGTCGTTTGCTAGTTCCGTTTTATAGAAATAAATAAGCTGCCGCAGGACAAATATGTCTTACCTCACAATTTCTAATGCACGTAAAAATTAAATTCAACGCATTCTGCACTTATAGACCTACAATACGATTTTCTCCTGTATCGTGGTTACCATGAACACTACCGCATAAAACCGAATACGCAAACACTGGAACCATAAATTCGTTATTTAGATATCTGTCTAGCCGTTAATCGAACCAGGAATCCACTGCGTGTCAGATAAGTATACATCTCCGTCACGCGGGTCGCCAATTTTCACCTAAACGACCTAATAATAACTACTTTGAGTATTGTATTAATATCCTTAAGACATGCTTTTTTGATTGATCACAGACATTGTTGGTGGTTTTGAAATTATGTCTATGTAAAAAGCGCATTTCATTACCCCTTGAAGCTATCTAACCGGGATAAGCGTGTAACACTCCTTGTGTGATCTTGTAATTTTTATTGCGGTACCAGCAACACACCAGCGGCGTTTAAAAGACTTTGAAGCGAAATTCGTAGTGGCATTATCATGTTGACTAAATAATGACCAACCTAATGGAATAAAAAAATATTAAATTATCACCTGTCAAGTTCGGTTCCAACGTCGATATCTCCACAATTTTTGGCTTTAAAGATATTTGGAGCTTCGGTTTTTCTGTTATAAGTGCATGGTCACCTTGAGCTTTCAAGTCGTTTTTAGAATCAAGGTATGGTAAATCTTGCTTTTTAGTATTTTCGATAACATTACTTTTTCGCGTTTCTTCGTGTTTCAACAAATTATCAGCTATTCGTACCACATCCTTGTTATCTTTCATTTTATCTTTTATATCGTATAAAAGATCGTTGATGCGTTTATTTCTTTCCAGTTCCTGTTGCCTTAGTTCAGCTAATCGCTTATTTTTCTCATCTTTATAAATTATGTCAATGTCCCAAAGTTCCTTACGTTGACTTTCACCAATATATTGAGTAGCATTTGTTACATCTTGAGGTCGAGTTTCTTGAGAATTATTATCACCACATATTTCAACTTCTTTCATTTCAGTAATTTCAACACTTGTATTAGCGTTAATCGGATGCAAAATTCCTTGAGATTTTTTAAGTATTACATCAACTTCTTTCATAAATTCCTTACATTCTTCATTTCTCATTTCATAATTGGCTTTGCTTTTATTAATGCGATCCTCGTGGCACTTTATCTCCATGTTTAGCTCGCCTATGGCTTTATGTATGCCTTCTATCTCGGTTTGAGTGACGCTTACACTCGGCACTATATTTTGGTCACTCTTTTCTCCACTCTCTTCAGAAACTTCGGTTATTTTATTAAGTTTTCTCCTTTCGTTTTCTAATCTTTCTTTCTTTAAAATGTCGCCCTCTTCTTTTAGCTTTTGATAGACAATATTTGATTTTCTAGAATTCTCCAGAGCTTCGTTAACATCGTTCAAAAGTTCATTCATACTATTGAGTTTATTGGTTATATCTTCCCGAATTAAAGTGCTTAGATTTTCAGCACCTTCTACAATATTTCGAGCAAGATTTTTCATTTCCTTAAATTCAAGTTCTTTATTGTCTTTATTATCGTTTCTTCCTATTTCAAATATTTCCTCTAAAGCAGTTTGTAACGTGTCCTCCATTTTTTCGTCAAATTTCATTTGTTTTGGTTGAACTTGTTGCATCGGATCAATCTTCGTTTTCTCACCGTTCATTTCATGATTTATTTTATTGTTAGTATTATCCAAGTCATTATTTATATTTACATCTTCTTTTAAAGGTTGAATGCTAGGTATACTTTCTAATGAAGATTTAAGGTTAAAATCTCTGTTTTCAATTAATTCTTTACCTTGCTCCTCTTTTTTATTTAAAGCATGGGATGTTTGGCTAAAATTCAAAATATCACTAATATCTTGCAAAGTTTTCTCTGTGCTCATAAGTTTATCTCTAAAACTACATGAGAGAACATCTTCTAATTCATTGTTATTATTCTTATGACCTTTATCAACTTGTTCTTCTTTTTTCTTTAATTTTCCACTAAGGTCAAGCTTTACTGGGTTATCTATTAAAGAAATATTCAGAGCTTTATTTATTAAGTAATTTTCCTTAATTTCCTCGTGGAATGTATGTCTTCTTTGTCCTTTTATTAGTTGTGAAGAAGATTCTTTTAGAATAGGATTTTCTTGAATCACTAATTCTTTAGAATGATCTTCATTTGAAAAATTTGGATCGTCGTATTTATCTGCCAAATTTATCAACATGTCTTTTGTCTCCTGAAATCTAGTTTCGTAAGATTTTTGAGTGTATTCAGTAACAACTTTATCAATTGCTTGGAATTCTTCTTCGTCGCTGTTGCTACTGCTGTCCTTTTCTTCTTCGATTTGTTTATTATTAGGTTCATTTAGAACCTGTACAGCTGCTACAGAGTTCATTAACGCTTGCATATTTTTGTATTTAATTTGGTTTCTTTCTTCCTCAGTAGTTGCTGAAGCTAACTCCGTCTGCATGTTGGAATAGTTCAAATTAATTTGATCAAACGGTACTTCGATGTTTTTGTTATCATTATTGGTAGTAATTTGAATTTGACGTGCTTTTTCGGCGATAATAGGACTGTCTTTAAGCATTTCTTTTATTTCTTCTACTGTTAGAGGCCTTCCGAAATCCTGAACTTCAGTAAATGGTTGCCCGGTCATAACTTCATATTCAGATTTTACCTCGCCTGGCCAGGAAGCTGCTATATAAGGCCTGTTTTTAAGTTCACTTTCTGTAATAGGCTTAAGCTCGTTCTCTATTACCGAATCGATTACCTCTTTAGGGAACTTCGCATCTTTAAAAAACAATCTTAACTCCTCTCTTTTTTTCTCTATATAAGCTGGATCACTGGCTGAAGATATTGGATCAGCCATATCTTTTCAATATTAACTAAATCTAGAGTAATCTGTAGAATAGTCGTTTTAATAATTGATGACAGAAATAAATCCGCACGATTACATATTTCTATGACAACAGAATTTGTTTTGTTTGGTCGAAATTTGAATAAGGAAATTTAAAAATATTGTACAATATTCCGTCGTTGACATAAATCCTTAATAAGTTAATTAATTAGTTTGAAGTTATTAATTTTTTTGACTAAACAATAGCTTTTATATTAAATTTTCTTTCAATAAAGCTATCATGATCAAAAATTATGGACATTTACATTTTATACACAATTCATCTTTTTTCATATTCTTGCAGTTTATTTTAAACATATTCAATGTATTTGTTACAAATAAGAGACCCAAATAAACTACTATCATTTTAGCATTAATTATTAGCTTAAAGCTTAGGATATTTTAAAATAATGCGAAGTGCTAAACGAATAAGATATGCTTGACTTTGACAGATTTAGATTTTGACTTTGACAGTTGACAATTTAACACGGTCTTTTTAGTATTGCTTTGCAACATATTTCCGAATTTAATAATTGTAAATCGAGATATAGGTCATTAAAATGATGTAGATAGTCCAATAACTCGTTGCAGAGTGTTTCTACTGATTATTCCTCTCTAATACTACGATGACCGACGAAAGAAATTTCCGTTCTTCATACTATGAGAAGGTCGGTTGTCGAGGAGTTGAAGAGAAGAAATCCTTAGAAATACTGATGAAGGAGAAGCCGTGGGACAGAGTTAAGCTGAAACAGTTTTGTTTGCGGTTCACGGTGCCTGCTGCGTACCGGAACTTAGTATGGAAAGTCTTATTAGGTAAGTTCTTATGTTTATACTCTACCCGCATTCACTTTTTAACAATTATAGTCGACCCGGCGAACTTCGTTCCGCACTTCCGCCTAAAATCTAAAATTATCAGTGTTTCTCCACTATATTATACATGTATTATACATAGAAACAACTTGAATCACTCTATATTTTAACAAAAACACTTCACTAAAATCCATAGCGTAGATTAAAAAAAGATTTAAGATCTAAGAATACATAGGGATGGACAGTGCCAAGCGACTTTGTTTTATTTTATGCTATATAGTGATGAGTTCGTACTCATCAGTACATAGCAAGCAATGTAGAATGTATATGATGATTGTTCAACCCTAGCAGTACCACCGCTAAACCTATTTCTAGTGTGAGTTGGCTCTTGCGGTTCTTTTCGGTACAATATAATTGCTGGCTTTGTATATGAGTCTGCCAATGTAAATGACTCCAGTTATAATCATTGTCGCTATATCTATTTCTTCAGTGTAGCATTTCATCCGTTTCGATGGGAGGGTGTGGATGCCGGCTCACTTTCACATGAGGCAACCATCATAGTCCTCGGAAGTAGCAACGCATCTAAGATTACCCTCAGATAGAACACATGTTCTTTATGAAGTGGATAACAGATGGTGCAGGCCGGCAGTAGCCACTTACCATCAGGTGGACTGCATGCTCGTTTGATACTTCAGTCAGATAAAAAAAAATACATGATAAACTTCCACTTGTAGAGGAGGATTGCATGTTTGATATATATTTGGATCCTAATACAAAAACAGAATATTTTACATGTTTTGTGTGTAAATTCATTAATGTGATAAATTAAAATGTGATGATTTTGTGCTTTACTCTTTAGAAAGCACTTTGGAAAAGTACTTAGTACTTTGTTCTTTAAAAAAACAAAATAAATTTTATGTATTTTTAATACCCATGGGGCCTAAGTAACTCCCCATAATTTATTTCACACCTCTTTCTAGCTTGAAACAGTTATTGCGGTATCTTAGTCCTCATGAGAAGTAATAATATCAAGTAACACATTATTACAAACAAAATGCCACCATCATTGTTTTTGTTCACAAAATATGAATATTGTATTAGGTCCCATTTACTGTCACCTATAAATACAACACTCAAAATACAGGTATAATTTTTATTTTAATCTTCTTAATTTCTTTATTTCCAGACATTCTCCCAGTATACCCAGACTCGCACAAATTTGTATCAGAGCAACGCACAGAGCAATACAATGATCTGCTGTATGCGGTGGAAATGCTTGAGCTGGTCGACATGACAGCACCTAGAAGCCAGATCTTACTGGCCATGTGGCTGCTCGAGAATGAGGAACGGAAGCCTCCGTTGTTTCCAGAAACCAATTATTGTGTTAGTTTTGTTTTTATAATAAGCGGCCAATGGGTACACTTCATACACACCACAATTTATTCTATGAAAAAAAATGAAAAATCATACAAATATACAGCCTATCTAATAAAAAAATAAAAAAAACACGCTTTCTACACTCATAGCCCCACACTAGGATTTTCTCCTGTGTCGTGGGTACTATGGATACACACAAGACGAATACACCAACACCCAGACCCAGAACATGAATCTAAACTCATCATTCAGATACCTGTCTGGCCGGGAATCGAACCCGGGATCCATTGCGCATCAGACCGGTATGGTAACCGCTCCGCCACGCGGGTCGTCATAATAGATAAATATCATTTTATGTACTAACACTACATTTTAAGTCCCTACTAACACACATGGATAATTGAAATTTTGATGAATAAAATTAAATAAAATTATTACCTTTATTACACATCAAAATGTGTCCCTACCAGCCTAGCCAACCAACCAACCAACCTAGTCCTCAACTTTTTTTTAATAGTTAGCGGGTACTCACGATATGCGGTTTTGAATTCTTTAAGAATTATTTTTGTCGATATTTCGGCTTAGTTACATGGATTGTGGTCAGGGCGCGAAAAAAAGAATTCAAAACCGCATATAGCAAGTACCAGTCGAGTATTATGATATATCAATTCCGCGATAATATTAGTTTAAAATCATACAATAGTTTTCTGTTAGAGTATCAATAGACAAATAGATATTTTAATCTTATTTTATAACATGAAAAAAAAACTTACAAAAAATATACACAAAACAACATAAAATATTTTTTAATTTTTTGAATATTCATCTCAGAACGATGGGCGTTCCTAACCATAACCTAACCTAACCGTATCTCCCAGTCAGCAGATACATTCATACCGATAGCAAACACACTGCTAGAGCTGTACGAGGACGAGTGGGACGTGTACTGGGTGTGCAAGCGCGTGACGGAGATCGTCCGCGGCATGCAGCGCGAGCTGGACCGCCTGCGGGACGCCTGCCGCTCCATGCTGGAGAAGGAGGACTCGCAGCTGTACAGGTAAGCTGTACTAGGTTGTGCACGCGGCTTTGCCCATTACGGTAGTTTACAGTGATGTATCCTATGTGATGATCTAGATTATTGAGTATGTGTGTGCCAAATTACAGCTAAATCCGAGCGGTTGTTATTGCGTGAAAAAGAAAAAAAATATTAAACAAAAAATACAACCGACTTCCATGCCACATAAAAGTATTTTTTTTTTATTTGACTAAAGTAGCATACGAGCATGCAGTCCACCTGGTGTTAAGTGGTCACTGCCGCTCATGGACATCTGTAATCAACTTCATATGTCTGTTCAGATGGAACCCACGTTATGGGTTCCATCTGAAGTCAATCACAGATGAGTTGCCACTCCCGAGGACTTGATGGTCGCGTCACATAAAAGTGTGCCGGCAACACACCCGTCTATCGAAACGCAAGAAATGCTTCACGCTAGAAATAGGTGTGGCGGTGGTACTTCCCCGGTCGAACTACACTAGTTCTACAAATTTCAGATATATGTTGGTTTAGAGCAAACACAGTACTTAGTACATAGTTCCGAAGTCGGCGCTCATATATGACATATGTAGTTTCGTCGTGATCCAGCGAAATATGGTGAGCGTCGTCTTCGGGTCCATGTACTAGATAACCTCTTACCTCTGGGAAGTCGGTTAACAAACACACATACTCACACTTTCGAATTTATAATAATGTTTAAATATAAATTTTAATTTAACTCTTTGTTTTGATATTTATTGATAAGCCCTTGGAGGTGTGCTGCATAACATTCATCTCCTCTTAAAAGCGCCACGCTTTTATTAATAAGATTCTGCAAAAAAACAATTAGACATTTGTCATAAAGTTATTGTGTATGTCATTAGTTATCATATGGTTAAATATTAAAGGAAATATATTGACAAATACGGAGTCTTTTTTAAATTGTAGGTAAGTAGCAAAAAAACGCGCAATCGACATGATGGTAAATAATCATTGCAGCCTATGGACGTCTGTAACCAACTTCATATTGAACAAGCAATGCATCTGAAGTTAATTTCAGATTTAGACCCATTGTTTCTTCCAAAGACTATCGTGGTCTCCTCAAATGAAAGTGAGCTGGCAACCACACCCTTCCACTGAAACGCAAGAACTTTTAAACGCTAGAAATAGATGTGATGTAAACATTCTAAAGTATTTAAAACTAGAAAATGTTGCTTTTTCAAACATAAGCAAGGCAACAATCAGACAGACCACCAATGAGATAGAGGGGTCCTCGAATGGAGACCTAGGCTGAGCAAAAGGAGTGTATACCGCCCCCCGACCAGGTGGACTGATGACTTGAAGAAGACGGCGGGTAACAGCTGGATTCAGATGGCACAGGACCGGTCAAAGTGGCGCAGATTAGGGGAGGGCTATGTCAAGCAGTGGACTTTCAAAGGCTGATGGATGAATGGATGGAGTGCATACATCATATAACATATCAAAGTACGCTGTGAAATCAACAATGACCGTGTATTGAAAAATGGTTCTGTTTCAGTCACCTAGTGGAGATCAACGCATGGGATGTGTTGCCACTGACAAAATGGTTTAACTGCTGTTTCGCTGGCGTATTGGACGACACATCACTTACCAAGTAAGATTTTACTACTAGCTGTACCTTCGCGAGCCTTCGCGAGCTTATGAATAACTTTGCCAAAGATCATCACATGACCGAATGAATAGTTTACGATTTATACAGGACATACAGACAAACATTCATTTTTATAAAGAAGTAGAGATTTTTTATATAACGTTGTAGTAACAAACGAGTATACAACCACCCATTCCCATTTGCCTGTGGTGCCCAATCCACATGGTTGTGTGTGGCTACTGTAACTAGGGATTGCAATCCGGCCGTTTTTTTCTCAATCCGGCCGGATCCGTCGACATTAATCGAACGGTTAAAACAGTGTAAAAAAAGGATCGATTTTTAACGATAATTATTTTTGTAATGTGAAATCTTTGTCAAAATATACAATCACCGGATTCGTTGGAGGTCTGGATCCGGTGGTGAATTGGAACCGGATCCGGTTTGTGTAAATTTGTGCTGGATCCGCCGGATTACCGGATCCGGTTTTCCGCATTGCAATCTCTAACTGTAACCCTCCTCCTCCTTGGGTCGCTCACTCATTGCTGAGTATCGTGATGCTCCTCCCTCCCACTTCTGTTTATATTTAGAGTCCTAGAAGTGTCTTTCTGTTACCACTCTTTTCACGAAAGCACAGCATTGATGTTACACTTATAAGGCAGTAATATGATGTGTGGCAGTAGTGCCTCGTAGAGTTAAATTGCTAAAGGTTATACCACTATTAAAAATGCATTGCATATAACTATGCTACACATAATAACATATAACTTTTCTTATTTCAATGAAGGAGGAGGTTTCAAGTTCCATTGTATATATTTTTTTACATACATACACTGTTTTCTCTTGTGGACTAATTTCGCAAAACAACACGCTTTCTACACTCTTAGCCCCACACTAGGATTTTCTCCTGTGTGGTGGATACCATGACACGCACAAGACGAATACACAAACACCCAGGCCCAGAACATGAAACTAAACTCATCATTCAGATACCTGTCTGGCCGGGAATCGAACCCGGGACCCATTGCGCGTCAGACTGGTATGCTAACCGCTCCGCCACGCGGGTCGTCGAACTTTTGTGATTCATGATGTAGACTTACGATTTGGTCAAATTGTTACCAAGGTAGGATCTGGTGATGGGATCCCAGGTAAATCGCCAACTCATATTTTATAGGGACATGTAATAGGCAACTCTCTCTCGTCAACCCATTATTGGCCCACTGCTGGGCACGGGTCTTCTCTCGGAAAGAGAGAGTTTTGATGAGGCAACTGATATACACATATATCTTATATTTCAGAATATGGGACAAAGTGGGACATGTAATAGGAAACTGATATACACATATAACTTATATTTCAGAATATGGCACAAAGTGGGACATGTAATAGGAAACTGATATACACATATAACTTATATTTCAGAATATGGCACAAAGTGGGACATGTAATAGGCAACTGATATACACATATAACTTATATTTCAGAATATGGGACAAAGTGGGACATGTAATAGGCAACTGATATACACATATATCTTATATTTCAGAATATGGCACAAAGTGGGACATGTAATAGGCAACTGATATACACATATAACTTATATTTCAGAATATGGGACAACGTGGGACATGTAATAGGCAACTGATATCTTATCTTATATTTCAGAATATGGGACAAAGTTTGCAGCGGCGCGCCAAAGATTCTCTCGTTTGTAGCAGTCATGTTGCTGATAACGTTACGACGGAACATTCTCAAGGCCAAGAACGGAGACGAGGTGTTGAAGTGCGTTTCGGAGGTAAAATAAACGCAAAATTTGATATTTTGATAAAAATATCTTAAATTTTCTTTTTATATGACAATATTTTTTGTCTCAGGTCCTTTTTGGGTCTGGTTTCTTTTTACAAATGATTTGGAGGGAGGTTCTACAGAAGCGGTTAGCGAAAAATAAGTCATAGTATCTTAACCTATCCCCCTTAACCTATCCCCTCTTTTTACAATTATCAACACACCACTCAATCCACATACAAATAGGAGTGAATCATTATAAAATGTGAAATGTTTAATTTAAAAGAAGATTTTTTTATACTTCGACTAATAAAAAGAAATGTATTTGATATTTATAGTACATTTCTGCTAATCGGTAGTCTTCGTGGCTTTTTATATTTACTACTCACCCGTCGCATCGGTCGAAATTCGATCGTAATTTAAATTAGTTAGAGTTTAGTTTTTAATAGAGATGAAACGGATATCCGGTAACTATCCGGTATCCGGCGTATCCGGCCCTGTTTTCACTATCCGGCCGGATACCGGATAGAAGTGCACTATCCGGCCGGATACCGAATAGTAAAATATAAAAAAACAATCACTATTTTACATATAGAAAATCACACAGCAATATCGTTATCAAAAAATCACAGTAAATGCTTGTTTCATAAATTAATTTAGTATTGATACTTAACGAATGGCAAATTGTGGTGAATTAATACCAAATTTTCAGTCATTTATTCTTCTATTATGTCTTCGTGTACCAGTAAGCTTCTGTAAATAGCCTTTGGCTGTAAACTCTACTGCTAAATGGTGAAAGATAAATTCTAGCAAACTTAGACAATTGAGGGAACTGAATGGAATTAACTGACCACCAAATGTATATTTAGTGTATGGCTCGTGATTGCAGTCGATTTGAGACATTCTTAAGAGAAAGTCAATCTTGTTCGCAATTGGATTTTGTTTTTCTTCATCATGACAACTACTACTATTATTTTCCTTTGCCACTTCATTGAAAGAGTCCCAAAAAACGTCATGAGCTTCAAGTTGGATCCAGTTTTATCTTCTTTCATTAGTTTCAAATCAAATGGGTTGCGCCGAAAGGGCCGAATATCCGGTAGCCGGATATTCGGCGCTCCGACCTCGTAGCTAGCCGGATAACCGGTATCCGGTATCCGGCCAAACTACTATCCGTTTCATCTCTAGTTTTTAATTCCATATTGTCCAAAGTAACACGAATATTTCTCAAATTCAAATAAAATGTAATAATTTTGAACGCGCCCGTTAAATATAAAAAGAGGTAGGTATTATCTAAGCCGCATTTAAAAACAATAGCGGGTATTTTGACAAAGATATTTGACCTTTTTTCACGTTTTGTGTTTTCATAATAAGATATTGAATAATATTCTATTTCGTTTACAATGTATGTGTTTGTGACAAATGCACGGTAGTGTGTGTAATATGTTTTTAGTTGATTTTATGTATGATATATGCATTATTTGAAAAAATATTAACTGTCTGCACTTCTTCTCTACGTCCACTATAACCGTGCAATATTTCATACTTATCCGTCCGCGGAATATTACTTAAAAATGCGTCACAATTTTTTGCTTCACGTATTAATATAATAAATAATAATTGGGTAATTTTTTTCTAGATACCAGAGCAATGTGAAGAAGTGGTAGCAAATAAGGCGATAGAACTATGGCAGTACTACGCCCAGCCACAGAATGACCCGCTGGCGAAGAAATGATGCATGACCTTCTAATGAGCTA
Source organism: Spicauda simplicius (assembly GCA_949699795.1). Lineage (NCBI taxonomy): Eukaryota > Metazoa > Arthropoda > Insecta > Lepidoptera > Hesperiidae > Spicauda > Spicauda simplicius. Next base: position 787,254 of record OX453079.1, on the reverse strand, counting down.
TGTCTCATTAGAAGTAAAATTGAAGAATTTTGTATGGCGTTTTGGACTTGTAAATGTTGAAATTGATATGATGTTGTAATGGGAGTGGAGTTTTGTACAGTGTTCTTCAAAGTGGGGGTTATGAATATCCTAAGAATACATTAGTATAAGGGGATTGCAGGGGGTCGCCAACATCTATGAAATAAAAACAGTATAAAGTAAAAAATACATTTTAACTAGGAACTAATTAATTAAAATCGTTTGTCTACGTAATGTAATTAAAATATGTCTATCAGGTGCTTAATTTTGTAATTAACCAACAAAATGTCAATAAAATTAATTATGAACAGTGGTATCGCGAATATTTTTCCTTCAAAATTGGTGATACAGAAAAGATTGCGAAACACTGCGGTATTTGGTGGAAAATTATACTAGAGTAAACTTAAGTGCAAAATATGTATCTCATACAAATTAATATTACTAGGTGGTAGCATCAGTGTAGTTCAACCTTTACCACCGCCATTTTTAGCGTGAACGGACCTAGCGCGAGATGCATTGTGTGGTTATCGGATCATTATATTAAAACGCGAATGCAGAAACCGTGAATAACCTTTGACTGCCCTTAAAAACAAACTGTTTGACATTCACATACGAATAATTTACTATTGTTTATGCATTTTTTGAAATACAGACACTAATTTCACAATCTGGTTTTTTATTTGACTTTTATATACGGAAGAAATGTATTACATTTAATTATTGAAGTATGGTTTGTCAATGTTTTGTAAGCTGTAAAAAATGTAGTTTAAAGTGAAATAATAAAAGGTTATTTCATATATGTGTTTTATTTTAATACAGATTGGTGCAAAAGTGCAAAACGTAATATTTTATCTTTCAAGGCTAATATCATCGAGTACATTTGTTGAATCGAATACTAGATCGACTCTCAGAAATAATCTGTAGATTTCACTAAATATTTTAATCAATATTATATTAATCCAATACATACAATAAAATAATTAAATTCTTCTAATTAATCACCTATAAACTTAGTTTGCTCGTTTTTCCAGTTAAATTCCGAATAAAACCATACAAAATCCTCAATAAATAACTTGCCATTTAAAAATATATATGTATTGTTGACATAGTAATTAAAATTAAAGTTGTTATATTCTCTGGCTGACTTAATACTTATAGTTTCGCTAGTATATTATAAAATATTAAATAAAACGAATGATTTTATTTCAATAATCACATATCTATTTCGTATTATTTCATTGACACTGGTAACACTCGTCCACCCCGCTCGCCATTTTGCAAGAATGTCAGCCAAATCATCAGCTCGCGTTTTGAGTTAATTTTTATAGTATTTCACTGGATGTTGCAGTGATTTTGTTTTTGATACGACTGGTGATAAAAGTGCAGTGAAATGGATCGTTTTATAAGTATGTGGAAGGTCCGAGAGTTGGCGGAAAAAGTGTAAGTAGGCGCAATATTTCTCATAATTTTATGCTAATGTATTTTTGATACGTTAATCTAGCAAATTAGTTGTCCTATCCAAGTCTGTGTGTGGGCTTATTAGTGTAACACTGTGTTGGAGATAGTGGGTTGTGGTTTAGGAATTCAACTGATGTCGTTCCCTTCCAATTTTCGTTGTAAAACAAGTTTTCAATGCAAGCGACTTGTTATCACGAGCGAGACCAAAATTACTCGATCAAGGACTCTTTCCCTGTAATTCTTCACATATCTCGCTATTGTTTTGTCTTTATTCTGCATTGTTATTCTATTTTTTGTTGTATAGATAAACATTATATGTTGAAAACATTGTTAGATTGTAATTCTTAGCGTTCATACATTTCCTATGACATCGAGTGTCTAATTAAGTATCATCAAGACAACTGACATGACAAAAGTTCACGTTCATTTCACATTACAATGTATTCAATTTAATTGTTTATTCTAAACCTCGTTTTGCTTATTTTCAACATTACAGTTGTTCTTTTTGTGGATCATTTGAAGACGCCTTTGTCAGCTGAAGGATATTACAATGAATTGCATATTGTGTTATAAAAGCTTTTGTGCAATGTCATTTGTAAACAAATACAGAAAAGACCTTGAAATACCGAAATAAAGTACAAAAAACGCCTAATAGAAGTATAATTAAGTCTAAGTACTATAATATGTACCCAACTCATCTTAATAACTCGAAATCTAGTTATAAATAAACATGAGTAATTTATTTTTGCTAGAACACACTTTAACCTCTTAATTTTTTTTTCATAATATTGAAGTAAGAAACGTGCATGCATTCCACCTGATGGTAAGTGGTCACTGCTGTCCATGGACATCTGTAAGCAACTTCATAGAACATTGTTTCTAATTGAAGTCAAACACAGATATGTTGCTACACCCGAGGTCTGAGATGGTTGCCTCATGTAAGTGTGCCTGCCACAAAACCGTTCCATCGAAACCCAAGAAATGTTTCACACTAGAAATAGGTGTGGCGGTGGTACCACCTTCAAAAATCTTGTAGCGATGGGTAAGAAATTTTCAATTAGGTACCTATCTAATTTATAATATGTTTTAAATAGTGTTCACCCAAAACAAGCTTTTCGTAACTGAAACCAGACTTCTGAAACACACTTAATTTAATATATTTTGTATAATAGTAATAATAATAATAATTTAATTCAGACTATAAAGTTCTCCATTTATGTCATGAATATATAAACTAAAAAGACTTATTTAGAAAGACTTACAAATTATATTTTCAAAAACACAACATTCAGCTTGAGTTACATATTAAGCATTTAATCACAGGCTTGTAAATGAACATTCAAATTATTGTATACAATAGAGAATATGCATACATACTTGTTTTAAAAAGAATTTTTCCATTTAGCATATTGTCTGAATACATATATGCGTCCAGTGCTAATTAACAGTTGCTCACTTGGTACACTAGGTGGAATGGAGAAATACATAAAAATGGAACACTAGTAAGCCACAAAGTTCACTAAACGACACAAACACACAAAAACTTGAGTTTTGGCTCTGTTGTGGCTAAAACTATGGCTGAAATTTGGCTCATCTCAAGGATATATGTATGCCAATATGAACTGACATATATTTACAAAACTAACTTATCTTGTTTATCTTTTTTTCATACCTAATCTTTATTTGATTAGCGAAAGATTAAACAGCTAAATACTCTTGTTTGTAAAACATTTTTTTTGTAAAAGAATTGAAAACAAAACATATACATATTTTCTAAATGGTAATGGTTGAATTTTGACTATACTGACATTAGAGAAAAATGTTATGAACAAAAGTAGTAGGCCATAAAGAAATACACACAGTTGCTTGGGAGAAGAATGAGAAAGCTATTTAACCTTGAAAGTATAATTTGTGGGTATTTTGAGTACGAAATTCCTCGTCTGCAGGTCATAATTTATGTTCATAATTCAGTTCAATCGGAGTTATGGGCTAAACACAAGTTTATCCAAGGGCTTTTTACAAATATAGAAGATAATTAATATTAAAAAGGGAAGAGTTTGTGAAGATGTATGTATGTTCCGAGTTTTGCTGAAATTTGGGGCACAGATTAAATATGACCTGGATTAACACAGGATATTCTTTACCGCGATAAACGGACGGATGGAGCTGTGGGAATAATATATAATCTACATTATTATACGCATTTACATTTCATATGGATTACTTGAGCCAATTATATGATTGATAGAGATAAGTAAGCTGATAGATAAGTGCTATATTGAATGTTAATCGGTTTCATGTAATGGCTTTATTTTGTAATACAAATATTTTGTTAAGTGGATATCACTTATCACTTCATAACTAGCCTTTCCTGTAGCTTTGGTTGTGTAATATTTTACGTGAAATTAAATACAGATTATATATTTTCTGAAGCAATAAATGAGTCTTATAGAATATCATATTCTGCTCAGAAATAAGCATATTAATAATGCTGTTGACACTCATAGTTATACTTAGATTTCCACATATGACCCACCACACACACATGCACGCCATGGACACACACAAACATCCAGAGCCAGAATAGACATCTAAATAGGTACTTATTTATGTGTTTCTGGCTAGGAATTGAACTCAGAATCTTTTGTCTCACACCAATATGATGACTGCTCCTGCACACTCCTTAGTTTCATAGTACATGTTACACTTGATACTATATGCTAATCAATATTACTCGGCAACAAGTATAATTCAAGTACATATTGAATTGGACTTTCAATGAAGGTATGAGTAGGGAAATTATAATTGTACTAGCTGTAACCGCGGCTTCGCTCGCGTGCAAATCAGTGTATCGCAAAGTTTTTCCCGCGCAAATCCCGACCCCGTGGCAATTTTATGATAAAAAGTAGTTTTCATATTTTTCAGTAAAAACAGTACAGAAATCTGTTTAGTGTAGTATTTGAGAAAAAAGCGAAAATACAGATGGACAGCTTTTGGGTACTTTGTTTTATAATAAGTATAGATACAATATTATATTTTTTTCAGCCGATTTTCCTGTTTTGGAAAGTTTCCTTAATGCAAATTTGAAGACTCGAAGAAATAGTCCCATATAAAAAGAATAGAAAATTAATACTTTATCAGATTTAGATCAGAAAAAGGCATTGCATGGCTGATGTTTGGATGGATGGATGGATAGAGGAAGTTTTGCATTGTATGGTGCAATGCACATTACACACAAAAATCTGCCATTATATTATATTTTTTGGTGTAAGAATTATGCAAGAAATCTTGGCTTAACCTTTCTCTTTCTATCAAGGTTGTGGTGTTTCAAGATGCTCTGTGATACTGTTATATGCAGATACAGCTTGTGGTTTTGAATTCGGCCAGTTCATCTAAGGTCCACACGCAGCATTCATTTGTCTGATGTTATAGATTTATTAGAAATTAATTAACGTAGGCTAGAAAGTTCAGTATAATTGACGGTGGTAGAACCAGTGTAGTTCGACCGGGGAAGTACCACCGCCACACCTATTTCTAGCGTGAAGCAGTTCTTGCGTTTCGATGGAAGGGTGTGGTTGCCGGCACAATTTCACATGAGGCGACCATCGTAGTCCTCGGGAGTAGCAACGCGTCTGTGATTGACTTCAGATGGAACCCATGTTCTGTATGAATTTGATTACAGATGTCCATGGGCGGCAGTGGCCATTTACCATCACGTGGACTGCATGCTCGCTTGCTACTTAAGTCAAATAAAAAAAAACACATGCGGATGGACTGCATGCTCGTTTGGTACTTCAAAAAATAAAAAAATATGCTTGTATGCTACTTAGATTTTTGAAAAAAAAAAAAAAACAGTCAGGGCAAGTCAAGTAAAACCCTTTTAGAAAAGGGTAATCTGTGCCCAGTAGTGGGAATCTAAAGGGTTAACTACTTAGATGTACTGCAACTATTTATATCATAACAAGCGGTTTGACCCGCATCGTCTATGGAATAATGTAGCTTTCTAAAAGTAAAAGTGAAGTACTTATATGAAGCTATCTTTATGGTAGGAATTTCTCCGGAAGTCCGAGTAGTTCAGGGATCGGAATAGGGCTACGGTATCCCCTGCCTGTCGTAAGAGGCGACTAAAAGGGGCTTCCGGGGTTGCAGACGGCTAGAGTGGGAGCTTGAACCGTCTAGCCAGGCGATCCCGGGAAGGACGGCGATATGTGTGGTCGCATATCGTCGTAAAGACTAGACGGAGCGGTGGTCCCAGCGGCTCATCTGAGAGGACCCTGATGGGGCAACGCGCTCAGAGGATTTCGGCTGCAGTCCTTTGGAGGTCCCGGAGTTCTCTTTATAGCGCCGAGGATGGCCACCGGGGGGTTTTAGTGCGGTAAAAATCCCACATAACCCTGTGTCGCTCCCACGGTGTCGGGTACCTTTTGAAAGGTTTCTCCCTCGAAAAAAAAAAGAAATAATAAAAAAAGGAATTTCTCCGTTATATCATTAACCAAGGACGCAAAAAGGGACGAGGAAATTACTTTAATTTGATATATGACCGGCATATTGCCGCGGCTTTGACCGCATCGATCACTAGATCGAAACAGTAATAAACATACAACATCACAAATATCGCATTTATAATGTTAGTGACATTTTTGCATTCTTGCAGATCTACAATTCTCTAGTACATTACTTTAGTGTTACTCTGCTGGTTTACGCGGCGTCGAGTAAAGCTCCCAGCAAGCGGGATTTGTTACAATCTCTTCTTCTTCTTCTCGTCAACCCATTATTGTCCCACTGCTGTCTTCTCTCAGAATGAGAGAGTTTAGGCCATAGTCCACCGCGCTGGCCAAGTGCGAATTAGTGGACTTCACACACCTCCGAGAACTTTTTTTTTTCAAGAACTCTCGGGTGTATAGGTTTCCTCACGATGTTTTCCTTCACCGAAAAGCAGTGATAATTAATTTCTAATACGCACATAAATCAGTGGTGCTTGCCTGGGTTTGAACCTCGGACCTCCCAATCGAGAGGGCAAGTTTCAACCATTAGGCTATCACTGCTCTTACACATTATTCGTTACATTTCAGTCAATTTACATACAACCGTAATGTAAAAAATACGTGGACAATCCTCAAGAGTTGATCCGATCTGGTAGTGTAAAAATGTAACTGACAATATTGAAAGTGCGTTTGTAGTGCTATACTTTTATTTTTTATAATAATGAAGTAGCAAAAGCATGCCGTCCACCTGATGGTAAGTGGTCACCGCTGCCCATGGACATCTGTAAGCAACTTTATATAGAACATAGGTTCTATCTAAAGTCAATCACAGATGTGTTGCTACTCCCGAGGACTAGGATGGTTGCCTCATATAAAAGTGTGCCGGCAACCACACCCTTCCATCGAAACGCAATGAATGCTTCATGCTAGAAATAGGTGTAGCGGTGGTACCTTCCCGGTCAAACTACACTGGTTCTACCACCTTCAAATAACGCTTCATTTAATCTTTTCTATTGTTCCCCAGGACAAACGTAGTGATGAACTACACGGAAGTGGAGGGCAAGGTCCGCGAGGCGACGTCGGACGAGGCGTGGGGTCCCACCGGCCAGCAGATGCAGGAGCTGGCGCTGGCCACCTTCACGTATGAACACTTCCCCGAGGTGATGTCCATGCTGTGGCGGAGGATGCTCCACGATAACAGGTCGCACTGGCGACGCACGTATAAGGTATGTTTGCGTATGTGAAAGTTATTTTTTTTACCTACACTTAAAAATCCATTATACATTTTTATTGACTTCTGGGTATATGAGAATGCATACTGTTGAGATGCTGGATCTTTGGTTTCAGACTTACCATTTTTATAAATTATAGTTCAAAACAAGTGTAAGTATAGACCTTCCTTAAACATATACACATTACCAAAGGAAATTGTAAAGGCCCAGTGGTACTTCCATTTGGCATAGACTGATTTTTGTCTCTCGTTATACAATTGTTTTTTTTTCTCCACAGTGCCTGCTTTTGTTAAGCTACCTGGTGCGCAATGGTTCCGAGAGGGTGGTGACATCGGCAAGAGAACATATCTACGATCTGAGATCGCTTGAAAACTACACCTATGTGGACGACATGGGCAAAGACCAGGTATGTTAAGATCTATTTTTCATGTCTTTTTAGGTATTTTTTCTTGTTCTCGAGGGGGAAACCTTCAAAAGGTACCCGACGGCATGGGAGCGACGTAGGGTTATGTAGGATTTTTACCGCATTAAAACCCCCCTGGTGGCCGTCCTCGGCGCTATCAAGAGGACTCCGGGAACTCGAAACGACCACAACCGGAATCCTCTGCGCGTTGCCCCATCGGGCTCCTCCCAGATAGGTGGCTGAGCCCACTGCTCCGTCTAGTCTTTACGACGGTATGCGACCACACGTACCGCCGTCCTTCCCGGGATCGCCTGACCGATCGGTTCGAGCTCCCACTTTAGCCGCCTGCAACCCCGGACGCCCCTTTTAGTCGTCTCTTACGACAGGCAGGGCATGCCGTAGCCCTATTCTGATCCCGGAACTACAGGGACGATGTCTTTTAGGCATAGTTGTGGTTCTAATTGCCATTTTTGTCAATAGTCCCTTGCACTTCTCAGTTGAGGTCGTATTCCGATCCGGTGGTAGTGTAAGAAAAAAAATGTAACTGACAATTTGTAAGCGCCCCCGTACGCCCTGTAGTTCCGGGATCAGAATAGGGCTTTAAGTGTCTCTGACTCACTTATCGACAAGGGCACAAGTGCATGTTTTACCAATTTTCGCTACAAGAATTTTACGATGTTGTTGCACAAATATTGAAAAAAAAACGGACGAATTGGACAAAAGCACCATCGACTTCTGTCGAAATCAAAATCAAACGCTTTCTACACTCATACCCCCACAGTAGGTTTTTCTCCTGCGGCGTGGGTGCCATGGACGCAAAGACAAATACACAAACACCCAGACTCAGAACAGGAATCTAAACTTATCATTCAGATACATGTCTGGCCGGGAATCGAACCCGGGACCCATGCGTGTCTGACCGGTATGGTAACCGCTGCGCCACGCGGGTCGCGATAAATTAAATGAGATGGAACTGAATGACTGACGTTGTTCTACCAGACAGTAGGATGTCTTTAAAGCACTTTGCCATTTTTAAGTCTGTTTCGCAATTTTTGCATTTTGTGGCCTTGTCCTGCAGAAGGTGCGATATTTATATAGGCAGGGTGGCCTATCCTATATCATTCATGGTAGCGTTCACTTGTGGGCGTAAGAATTACAGGCTAGGAGATAATTACGACACTGATTTAGTCACTATCACACTTTATGGAATTAACATTTAGAATAACGTATAATTGGTATTAACAAGAATAACGCTCCGATTAGCGGTGTAAGTGACAACACGTTCAAAAAGTTATCACTTAACTAACTCAGTCAATCCACTTTTATGCATTCCGATCGCACGACATAATTTACGCCTACCCGCACAGCGTTGTGTTAAGAGAAAGTAGATAGGTGCTACCCTCACTTGCCCAAGTTAATTAATACTTTACGAACCATAGAACAAAACGGCGTTAATCATGAAATGTACTTAGATTTCCCGTCATCTCCCGTCTGCAATGTCGAAATTACGAGATAAGTAAATCTAATATAATTTTCCCCAGGGTATCAATGTGAGGCACAAAGTGAGAGAGCTGATAGACTTCATCCAGGACGATGAAAAACTCAGAGAGGAGAGGAAGAAAGCTAAGAAGAACAAAGACAAATATATTGGTATGGAAACTTATTGTATACATATACATGAATATACATGATGATACATGAATATACATGATATTGTCATCGAAATTACTTTTCTGCGCTTGAGGAATAGTTTTGATTTAACATTTTTGCCGTTATATAATTTACTACATAAAAGTTAAATGCGCGCTACGACATACGGTTCTTTAAGGAAGATGCAAAATAAGCTTTTTTTAAAGCCGATGATGCATTGGCGACTTCTCTGGTGTAGGAAATTTTTAAGCGACTACTTTCCGTGAGGTAGCGCGTCTGCCTTGTCTATAGGTATAAATATGAAATATTTATTTGAATATGCGTTTATAACCAAGATTAAAATAAGTCTTATATTATGAGTGCTTTAATCGTGTAATATGCTTATGCTACATAATTATATAATATCTTGATAAGCATACCTATCAATGTTACAGCAATGAGCTCCTAGACTATAATGTCAGACATTCATTACACGTTTGTTCGCAGGCATGTCGTCGGACGCGGCCGTGATGGGCATGCGGAGCGGCTCCGGGGGCTGGGGCGAGTACAGCGACCGGAACACTAACTGGGGTATGCTACCTTCTATTATGAGAGCCGGCCACGAGATTCATTAGATCGTCTGTTTCTTTGTTGTTTGAGAGCTGGCTATGAGACTCATTAGATTATCTGCTTTATCGGAGTGTGAGAGCCGGCTACGAGTTTCATTAGATCATCTGTTTTTTTTTGTTCACGTTACTGAAGTTTTAGAAAGGTCGCCTTATATATTTTTATATTCTAGTAATAAAAATAGCCTATGTTACTAATGAAAAATTTAGCGTTCTAATGCTGAAAGAATTTTTAAAATCGGTTCTATAGTTTTTAATTTATTTCATAACAAACATACAAGAATACAATTTCTCTATATAATATTAGTATAGATTAAATCATTTTGTATTACTTTTTTCAAACTTGACTGATATGTATGTAGTTAATTTGTTACTGTTGTGATTTCTTGCAGAGGAACCCAAGGAACGAAATGATGAAGACGATTACGAAAGGGACGACTCTGACGGAGAGTATGGTCACAGGAAACCTCATAAGTTAGTAAAATAATTAGTTTTACACGAGATAGAAAGTGTATGGCTCGGTAGCGACTTTCCATAACTCATCGAGAGATGGCGCTACTGTATTCTGAATCACGCTATCGGAATTTTGTCAGCCCGCTTATATATAAGTTCCGAACAGACTGATGATGGTAGAACCAGTGTAGTTCGACCGGGAAAGTACCACCGCCACACTTATTTCCAGCGTGAAGCATTTCTTGCGTTTCGATGGAAGGGTGTGGTTGCCGGCACACTTTTATATGAGGCGACCATCTTAGTCTTCGGGAGTAGCAACGCATCTGTAATTGACTTCAGCTAGAACCCACTTTCTATTTGAAGTTGGTTACAGATGTCCATGGCCGGTAGCGATCACTTACCATCAGGTGGACTGTGTGCTCGTTTGCTACTTCGATCACATAAATAAATAAATAAAATAAAGACTATCAGACCAATGCCGCATCCGAAGCATGATCGCCTAGTAGGGATTGCAATCCGGAAAACCGGATCCGGTAATCCGGCGGATCCGGCACAAATTTACACAAACTGGATCCGGTACCAATTCACCACCGGATCCGGACCTCCACCGGATCCGGTGATTGTATATTTTGACAAAGATTTCACATTACAAAAATAATGACCGTTAGAAATCGATCCTTTTTTACACTGTTTAAACCGTCCGATTAATCCGGCCGGATCCGGTCGGATTGAAAATGAGGCCGGATTGCAATCTCTATCGCCTAGCCTGATGGTAGATCCCCTTTTGCCAAACGTCTATCGGGGAGCCAGCGCCCACATTTATCTGCTGGCTCACTGATATATGAGGCGACCATCTTACTCTTTGGATATAGCAACGCATCTGTGAGTGAATTTAGATAGAACGTATGTTCTACTTGAAGTTGCATACAGATGTCGCAGGGCAGCATTGACCACTTACAATCAGGTGGACTGCTCGTTTGCTACTTCAGTCAGATATAATAAATAAATAAACGCTTTCTACACTTATAGTCGCACACTAGGACTTTTTCCTGTGTTGTATATTCGTGTATATGTGTTTGTATATTCGTCTGTGTGTGATGATATGGACACACACAGACGAATACACAAACACCCAGACCCAGAACAAAAATGTAAACTTAACAGAATGTAAACTAAACAGTGCTATAAAAATATCATGCAATAAAAATCAATACTTAAAAAAAATCCAATTCTCGCAACTCAGTTTTTCTAACGAAAAAAGTTGTGAGATCCTTGTAATACCAAGTCGATTATTAATTTATTCAGTCCCTGCTTAAGTGACTTTCTGTCTTAACTTGTTACGTAATATTCTAACCTAACAACATATTATAGTGATCATATCAATATTAAAAATCTTTAACGTTTTAAATAAAAAGCACTTTGCAAATATCATTTTATAGCACTGTTTAGTTTACATTCTATTAAATTAAGAAAGAAATATATCAACTAATTATATTTATATGCCTACCAGAAATTATCGCCATCGCCAAGGTTTGACTAGCAGATAATGCCATTAGGCATTAAGTTCACCCTTGTAACAATTACTTGGTGTTTCAAAATAATTAAAAACCAGTCTGGCCGGGAATCGAACCCGGAACCCACTGCGTGTCAAACGTATCATAACCATCGTCAAATACGTGTTTCAGAGAGAACGTGTACCGGGACGCCGAGGCGATAGAGGACAGTCCTCCCCGCTCGGAGCGCCTGGACCGTGTGGAGAGGGAGCGTTCAGAGCGGGACAAGCCGCTCAGCATCTCCCTGAGGAGTCCCGCCAGGAACAAACCCAGCACACCCGTTAAGAAGATCGACTTGGGTAACATGCTATACTGGTTTATTTGTTTTGGACTGAAAGGCAGTGTAGATTTTTAGCCGCGTTCGGAAATGCGCTTATTTATGTTTAAGTTATATATAATGACTAGACATCGGATTATGTCCCTGTAGTTCCGGGATCAGAATAGGACTACGGCATCCCCTGCCTGTCGTAAGAGGCGACTAAAAGGGGCTTCCGGGGTTGCAGGCGGCTAGAGTGGGAGCTCGAACCGTACGGTCAGGCGATCTCGGGAAGGACGGCGGTATGTGTGGTCGCATACCGTCGTAAAGACTAGACGGAGCGGTGAGCCCAGCCACCCATCTGCCCGATGGGGCAACGCGCTCAGAGGATTCCGGTTGCGGTCGAACCGAGATCCCGGAGTCCTCTTTATAGCGCCGAGGACGGCCACCGGGTAGGTTTTAGTGCGGTAAAAATCCCACATAACCCTGCGTCGCTCCCACGGCGTCGGGTACCTTTTGAAGGTTTCCCCCTCGAGAACAAAAAAAAAACTGTCAAAGTGCCAAAATATGCATGCAAATATGCACTATAAAAGCGTGAATTATGCACTAAAATGATTAAATGTATGCACTATCAAAAAACACATTTATTTTTGGTCGTCTAACTAAAATCGATATAGATTTGATGATGACCTTTTTTTCGGTTGTCAGACTTCAATCAGTATACATTTGACGACCTTTTTTTGGTCGTCAAACTTGAACTATGGAAGGAATTAGCGAACTAAAGAATGAACTACGAACTATTATGTAGATCGATTTGAGTAACATTATAAATCGTTTATTTGCATGAATATAGGTGCAAAACGTGTATTACAGAGTTTGGTCTCTATGGTCTACCTATCGACGCGTGCATACGTCACAAAATAAAGACATTTGAATAATTGGAAGTTAGTTAGGATTGGCTTAAATAATTTATACCATTTACAATTCTAATAAACTCATTACATTAAGTAGTCAATGTCAATATTATTTTAAATTTTAATGTCAAGTTAGATTAAAATTATATTAAAAATCACTATCATCTATATTATTACTTAATTATATGAAACAATGTTCTTATATTACATTACTGCATTATTATAATATATTGATAGAAATAATTTAAAAATATAATTAAAAGAAAAGAAAACACAAACGAAATTATTATTGTTAATGGAACGCAAAGCTTCGGTTAGACAGACGGTCGGTAATTAAGTGTGTCTAATTTGTTATAACCTTTCGAGATGGCATCTCATTCCTAATAATTTTCTTCTTTCAGGTCTAAAAATAGATTAAGTGGAATGTAAAGTAAAAGCATTGTGCACAAGACAGTTATATTTGTATATCATGAAAGCCACAATCTTTTTTTTTATCTGTCTGAAGTAGTAAACGAGCATGCAGTCCACCTGATGGTAAGTGGCCACTGCCGTCCTGCGATATCTGTAATCAACTACATACAGAACATGGGTTCCATCTGAAGTCAATCACAGATGCGTTGCTCCTCCCGAGGACTATGATAGTTGCCTCATGTGAAAGTATGCTGGCAACCAAATCTAATAATCTAATAATATCTTTGAGTCCTCTTTTCGAAGTCCATAATACCGATATGGTCCATAACCGACTAACCAGATGTTACCCGTAAATTCCAGGTGCAGCGGCGTCGTACGGCAAGGCGAGTTCCCCTCCACCCATAACGAAGGCTCCCACCGCACAGAACAACTCGCAGGAACTGCTGGACGACCTGTTCAAGACCTGCCCCGTGCCTTCCCCTGTACACACCGGGTTGCCAGAGGACGACTTCGATCCCAGGTACATATCATCGTCAACCCATTATTGTCCCACTGCTGGACATGTTTTCTCTCGGAATGAGAGTGTTATAGGCCATAGTCCACCGCGCTGGCTAAGTGCGAATTGGTGGACTCAGGTACATATATACATATAAACGCTAAACGCTACACTCATAGCCCCACAGAAGGATTTTTTACTGTGTCGTGGGTGCCATAGACCTGACCTGAATGAGGAGTTTAGATTCTTGTTCTGAACAAGAATCTAAACTCCTCATTCAGGTACCTGTCTGGCCGGGAATCGAACCCGGGACCCACTGCGTGTCAGACCGCCAGGTAACCGCTGCGCCACGCGGGTCGTCTTAATATATAAATAATTATATCATATACAAAAGTAAATAATATTCGTTTGACACAAAAAATATAAAAGCGATGTGCCTACTTTTTATCTGACTACTACAAAAGTTATATCTACACAAATTTATAATATTACAAAGATTATAGTAATCTAATTTTATTATTTTGACGTAAACGTAACGTAAAGGCGTTCAATTAAATGAATTTAAATACAAAAAAGTCAGTCGCATACAATAAACTACTAAAATTGAAGACAGCCAATCGTTTTTAAGCAGTCAGGTTTTTTATTTTTATATATTTTGTTTTCTTTTTATAATAGAACCACAATAGTCAATACAATAGACACAGTGTTTATTTTTCATTTATAAACGAAGTAACATTGATGCTGATTATTACGTGCTTGCTACAGGCAAAAGTATATAATAGTTTGGAACTCTTATTTAGTTATGTATCAAATATTCGCATTCCCATAAGTGAATATTCGTATGTGTTTTTACATATTAGCATTAGCAAGGATTTTGCGAATGTTTTGTGAATATAGAATTATGTTTGACGACAAAAAAAAGGTCGCAAAATTCTACATTACCCCTCCCTACATTACTCCTATAGCGGCACCAATATTGGTGTAAAATTAAAATAATATATAATAATATATCTCTCCGTGTTCGCCGAAGCAACGATACGCCAAAAATACGATGTTAACGTGTTAAAATTATAATTACAGGGCGGACGAACCAAAACCAGTAGCGAAAGAGGCCGACTTCGGCGACTTCACAAACGCGTTCACGTCCCCGCCGGAATCGAACCCGGACGGCTTCGCTGACTTCACCAGTGCCTTCACTGCCTCACAGTCCAGCCTTCAGTCCCTGCAGTCTAACCTGCAGTCGAATCTGCAGTCGGCGAGTCTGCAGTCTCTGCAGTCGACGAGCCTGCAGCCTGCCAGCCTACCCGCCGGGAATCAGCCGGCCAGCTTGGATCTATCTCTCAATAGCTTACCGGTCACTAACTGTGAGTGATTTCTTTTATATTTTTTTCTGATTGAAGTAGCAAACGAGCACGCAGTCCACTTGATGGTAAGTGGTCACTGCCGCCCATAGACATCTGTAAGCAACTTCAAACAGAACATGGGTTCTACCTGAAGTCAATCACAGATGCGTTGCTACTCCGGCGGACTAAGAATGTCGCGTCATAATAAAGTGTGCCGGCAACCACACCCTTCTATCGAAACGCAAGTACTGCTTCACGCTAGAAATAGGTGTGGCCGTGGTACTTCCCCAGTCGAACTACACTGGTTCTACCACCTGACAATATTTGTAGCGAACTACACTGGTTCTACCACCTGACAATATTTGTAGCGAACTACACTGGTTCTACCACCTGACAATATTTTTAGTAGTCACCTATATTATGAATGATTGAATTTGGATTAACGAATGCTTTATTCACAGTAACTTAACATGTTCCTATAATTCGTGTAGGATGTCCTGAAGAAGTCAGCGGGAAACCGTTGGATTCCGAAGGCACAGGCCTGATTGGACCTATGTCCAGCTGTTGGCCTCAAAAGGCTATGGATGGATGGTGTACGATAATACGTTTTATTAAGGTTTCTATAAACTGGTAAATTCTGGAAAGTAATCTAAATTGAGTAAATAAAAGAAAGGGTATTTCATTTCAATTTACAAAAGAAAAAAATTATTTCATGTCAGGCAAGGCAAATTGTTACTCCTGAGGACGAAGATGGTCACCTCATACAAAAGTTTGCCGACAACTACACTCTTCCACCTCACCCAAGAAGTGCGTCACGCTAGAAATAAGCGTAACGGTGGTAGCTCTCCGGTCGAACTACACTGCTTCTACTGGCTTTAGAAAGAACCCGGTAAATAACATTGATAATTTCCAACTCCAGCGCCACCAGCATCGAACCTGGACCTTCTGAGCGAGTTGACCCCGCCACTGTCGTCCCCCATGGCGTCCGGCTTCGGTGACCTGGACTCCCTGGCCGGACAGTTCTCCAGCGCCACGCTACAACCCATCACGCAAGGTGAGACCTCATGTCACCTTTTGTGGCTTTAGTATGAAGGTTTAATGTGAAAAAAGTGTTCGATACTCGTTAAAAATTGTTTAGTATGGTATAGTATCGTATCGTATTGTACAATATCGATATCAAAATCTTTACTAACTAATCCCCGCGGCTCCACTCGTATAATAAAAATTTGATACGCCGTCGTTCTCATATATGGCACTCACATATTCGTGATTAACTATGAAAGTCTCAGAAGCTTAATTACAATACATATAATTTTAAAACTAATATATTTCTATCTATGTTTTAATATCATCTTATCGCGTCAAAAATCGACTGTAACTTCATATGCTAAATAAAAATATCTAGATTAAACTTACTATCAAGAAATTACGTGCTCAAAATTTTGATTATATTTTTATAACTACATATATGTATAATTTTAATTCGAAAACTTTTTTCAAATTGAATACTCGTACTAAGGGCTTTATTTCTTGAAGAGTATCTATTCTACATAATGTATGGACACAATTTTGTCACTAGTTAAAGGTGAAACATTTACTGTTTCAATTATTCGATAACTTTTAGGCGTTTGTCTGGTTACTACCTTGACTTTTTTTTAACATTTTTAATGCTTTAGTTATTAGGGTACCGTGTTTTACTTATTTTACAAACTAGTATTTTTATCAATTAAAAATAATATCATAAATAAATAACATTATGTAGTATAGATTCTTCTGTTTATGTGTTGTGGAAGAAAATAAGTTTAAAGGAAAGAATTCTAAAAATATGATTTATGTTCTACGTTCTTATACTACATCACAGTGTCGAATTTATGAAATAAATAGTGCGAATTGAAAATGTACTATATACTATTTTATTGTATTGTTTCGTGCTGCAGTATTCTGTTTTATGATTTGGTTTTTGTTACTTTTTCATAATATGCTATTTTTATTTGTATTTTTTTAGTTTGTTTTATTTTTCGTGTTACTTATATTTTGGTAATAAATGCATTAAATAATCACAGTAGGTTACAATTATTATAAAATATTAATTAAACTGATGGTTTCAATTTTTTTATCATTTTTTTGAAAGTAAACATTTTGAAAAAATGGACGTGAAATATATTTACTTAGAAATTATTTGAGGAATCACATCTTTTTAGAACTTTATACAAGTTTATATCTTATTAAAGTTATATTTTGAACCGTGTTTTTTTTTGAATAAAATATGTTTTACAATACATAATCAGTATGAAATGCTCCAGTTTTTAAATTGCCTGTATCAAGAAGACATTCAGATGTGTGGGTCATAAATTTCTATGGTTTTTAGTGGGGTGATGGAGGGTCTTAAGGGTACAACAACCACCAAACATAAGGGTCAACTGAGCCCTCGTTAAAAATATGTTAAGGACCAAAGTTGGATCGGTGGTTTATACGAATATAGTAGAAAAAAACACATTTTAATCGCAGATTGTATACGCAGTGTTTTATATATACTGTTCGCTTATGATTGTCACAGAAACCGCGTTACTGATTTTAATGCAATTTCCATCGATATAGAAAAACCCAAGATACACATTCAGCGTCTCAAAACTGTCCGGTGAAAAAGAGCGCTCAATTTTAAAATTGTGCGCTCATTTCACGTATTAATTTTCTATTGCTTTTTGCTTAAAGCTTTGTAAATACACTTTTAAATCAGGGACTTAAGGTTATATTGCTAAAATATATGGTCGTTATGACCATCTTTAAATAACTAGGTAAATTTGACGACAGTTTTAGGTGTCATTTTAGTTCGAGACTGTATCTAGGATATTTCTATATCGATGGTAATTTCGTAAGTATTAATGACTGGTTCCGGTTTAAAACATAGGATACTTTTGAGACCGATACGTGGTTCTGTTATCATTTTTTGTGTTATGACAATATGTTATGCACTACATAAATCGCAAGTCTGCGTAAGAAACATCCCTAACACATCTTATTTATATTTTCTTTAAGTTTATAATTTTCGTTATTTTTATTTTGTACTTTGACTTGACGTTTTTCAAATACATGTGGCTGAAACTTTCTCGATAAATGTTTGACTTTTAGTATTAAGCGTTTTATGGACAGTTCTAGTTTTATAATACTTTTGTTTAGCTGCCTAATTTTTTATTTTGGATTTTGGTGACAAAAAATCATATATTTTCCAACAAGACCATAAATTTTAAATCAGATATTTATAAATCTGTAGAATGTTGATAAATATATTATATTTTCCTTAAAAAAAAAAATGTCTTCAAACATTTTTAAATAAAAAAAAAAAAAATCTACAAAGTTATTATGAACTGGGACTGTCTATTAAATTATTATGTTTCTGGTGTTTTATATTTTACGATGGGTAAGATTTAATAGAATTAATGTTTCTTATATATTGTTAAATGCGGCATGATAATATCCTATATACTTTTCATGCTTTCATCACGATTTTTATTCCAAACTATATGTTGACAAGTAATGATTAATTAAGATTCGTTACAAAAATTGTCATCCTATATAAAAATACATGAAAATATATAATGGTACATAATATAATAGATATATTATGTTTGAACGTGTGGTTTTTTGGTGGGGGTGTTTATGAAAAATCGTGTTGAAAGTTTATTATGATGCTTCTTGTTTAAGATTACGGTGTCGTAGAATTATTTCTAATTAAGTATTTTCGTACAATCGGCTAAGTAAATGTTACACAAATTGCATTCTGTTGTTCTAATAAAACATAATCTAATATTTAAACGTGATGGCATAAATCTATGCTTCTAGTTGGAAATTGGTAGAAGAGAATGATGTTTGAAAAAAAAAAAACAAACTTCCGCCAACATTTTTATCCGCCAACATATCTAACCGAGATCTTTTGATGGATCTTTGTTTTTCTGAAGTTTTTCTAAAATGAGGCCTAACTGAGAAAAAAATAAGTTCAATTATGATACAGGAATCAATTTTCCAATAATCTGACTTGTTATCTGTTTTTTCTTGAGGTATACATTTTTTATTGCAATATCAGTTTCAGAATGTTTTTTTTATGAATTGAGTAGTAAAATGTTAGATTTACTACTAGTGTTTCATTTTGCTTAGCGATTGTACAATGTGGAGACATTATGTGTTGGCATTCCTTAAATATTAATAACTTTGAATTATTGCAAATATAAATAACGTTTGTATGTAAATATACATAAAACATTCAATATTTGCCTGTCAATACTTAACAATTTATATTAATCGAAACAGTACCAATATTACTGAGAATAATTAAAAAATCTTTTAAAATAATACATACACCAAAAGTAATGTCTATACCAAATGAATATTTAAGGAACAACAAAGCTCCCTAGCTTCCATCCATTTCGCTTCGGACCATGTACATCATTTTACTCGTGGGCACATTGAGCTATTTCTATTTGCAGAGTGCGGCGGGGGGGCCCACTGCAACACTCGGCGCGCCCTGCGGCACGCCGCGACTCACTGCATCGACATGCTTCAGGCCACGCCTCTCAAGTGCGAGAGCGACGCTGACGTCCTACGAAAAGCCCTCAGGAACGTCCTGGAATATCTCCCCGGGGCGTGCACCGTGCAGAAACTGTGCGGGATGGACGATAAAATCATCGATAAACACGTAATGGATGTGTATCTTCAGCTGCTCTCGACTATCGTAAGGATCGTGCTGCCGCAGTGGCCGATATTCGTCCACGAAGTACCCGCCGCGTTTATAATAGAAGAAAGTTTCGATACGAGCCACGAAATACTTTCCTTACTTTGCGGTTTTCTCAGATCGGAGTGTGATTTGAGAGTGTTGGAAGCGTTGGGCTACATCACGCTGAAATACGCGAGAAGCGACATGATATTCGTGTCAGTGATCGACTGTAGCGAAGTTATGGACGAAAGCGAGAAAAATATCCGCATGGTGCAATGGGAGAGCTACGTTCAGATGCTGATCACCTTGCCCGAGCGAGTCGCAAATAGATTGGAACAGAAAACACCCAAGGAGTTCTCCCATGAAAACTACTCGAACATTTTAGTCTTTCATATCGTTCGATGCATCGATTTCATATCCGAATGTAATTACAACGAAGGGGTGATGTACGACTTGGGATACTTGGCTCACTTGATGTCGAAGGTGATTACCAGCTACTGCGTTAGTGGAAGCAACGCCATCTGTCAGCTCGTCGACGTAACTATTGGTTGGAGTGGCTCCGAAAATACGGAAAACAGCAGATTTATCAAGAAGAAGCTCATTCAAGGGTTGTATTATGGTCTCAGTCGTCTCGCGATAGACCGCGTTTCAGTTATCCTGTTACGGAAATGCCCAATCGACTATAATGGTCAAGAGAGGCCTATCCAGAATGTACTTGGAAGTAGTGTAGACACGAACAAGGACTGGGCTGAGATCCTCACGTACAAGATACCCTTTAACGTCGTCGCAACGGACTATACGAATACAGCGTTACAGGAGAACCTAATGTTCTATTTGTCGACAAGTTCCAACGCCGTCAATTTGATGTCGGATCTCATTCTTCAGCTCAGCAACGTATGGGCCGATGTTCAACAGAAGAACGTAGCTAATATCGAGCAACACATGTACACTTCGCTTCTCTTAGTGTTGGCCGTTAAGTACCGAGTTATGATGTGGTCACAGAATAACGAGCCATGGGACATTTTTCCCGTGAAACAGGCTCTCTTCAAGGGCATGTCGAAGCATTTAGACGTGATATCCCAGGAGTTTCGATGTATTGGTATGGCCACCATAGAGACTATATTCAAAACGTTAGCAGAAGTTGATACGACGGACAGAGAGGCAGTGAAGCACCTGGTCTTCGACTACTGGAGCATGGGGAAGAAGTGTGTCGCTCTAGAAAAGTGTTTAAAGGAGATCGTCACAAAATGTCTGATTGATGGCAACCGGGAACAGAGTACCAGGAAACTGAGACGTATAGACGTGAAGGGGATTCTTGATGACGTCGCTTATAAGGTGGTTGGAGGAGAACGGCCCGTACACAGTACAATCGTAGCGTGCGCTGTAAAAACTCCGCAGCAAACGAAGGAAATCGTCAAACAAATCATATCCGTCAAATTAGACGCATTAAAGAATAACGGTCAGGATGAGGAGGAATTGGATTCTGATGACGATTTAGAGCCGTATGACATGAGCAACGACGTATCAACGTCGGAGAAAAAGCGGCCGAACTACCTTCGTGACCTCGTCGAAATGGTCGTCGAGGCGAAGGACGTAGAAATCTTCGAGGCGAGCCTCCTCTCCGCTGAAGACCTGGTCGTGGACCAGCTGAAGAACGAGGATTCGAAACTCGCCATCGAGTTGCTCGATCTGTTCGTGCATTTGGAGGAGAAATATCACGTGGACAACTTCGACTCGATCAAGTTTAACACGTCAGTTGCGATCGTCTGCAGCCATCCGGCGATATGCGCGCAGCATCTCTGCAAGGAGATCCACATGGACGTAGGGAGATACTCCATAGCGACGAAAGTTTTCATGTTGGACGTGTTGTCCGAGGCCGCGAACAGAATCGCCGATGTGAGGGCACAAAGCGAGCCTCCGCCGCAAGAGAGTGCCGTGCAAACGGTCGCTCAAGAACCTGAGCAGGTGCCCGCAGAAGAGATTATCAGGCGTCGTTTGATAACTAAGACTAGATATTTTCATTCACGACGGCCCCATCCCTTCGCTAGAGCGAAGAAGAATCTCTTCGCTCCAGTCGCAGACCACTTCTTCTACCCGCTAATAAGTGGCTTCGGAGTACGACAACTGACTCTTAGCCACCACATCTTGAAGCAAGACATCGATAATGTGTTCCTCGCGAAATACCTCTCAGTGGTCGGCAACATTATTCTCGTGACTAAGAACTGTCCGAAATGCCCGAAGTACTGTCAGGAGTTGCTCCCGATGGTGCTCTACATGCGGTTCTCACCAGATCCGAAGATTCAACTATGCGTTATTGCCATAATAGCGGCCATTGTTTTAGCGTTGCCCCAATCGATTCTGAATCAAGATTTCTATGAAGTTATGATGGAATTGAGGGATTGGCTACTCGAATGCACCTCAAACATAGAATTGACCATGAGGTTCGGCGGCCCGAAATCCGAGGCGGCCCTCTTCGCCGCTCAAGTGATGCGTCTCATCAACGACAATCTATACGAATAATCGTCTGTCATTTAAAATAAATAGTTCTCAAAAAGTTTATGTAATTTCGCTCTTAACCCACCGTAGTTTTAAGATAGGCTTACCTTGAAAGATTATAATAGTTTTTGTGGAGATGTCGTAGCGATCAGTCACATGTATTTTTAATGCACGTTCAAGTCATTGTAGCGTATTGATATCTATTAAATAGAATCTCTAAAACATAATGGTATTTTATAAACTAAGTTTTCGCAGCCTTTTATATCTAGCACTTCACTATATTTCTTTAAAGAATACAATGTTTTTATGTGACATGGTGTGATCATTTTAACTTTACCGATGTGAATTTGCATAAATAAGATAAATGAATGACATCTGTCTATTATGTATAGGCCTATAGGGGTACTTAAAATTATCAATATACATTTTCTTACACTATCATCGGATCGGAAAAAAACCTGAATTGAGAAGATCCGTCATATGAGGTGACCATCTTATCCCTCGGGAGTAGCAATGCACTTGTGGTTGACTTCAGATAGAACCCATGTTCTATATGAAGTTACATTTACCCACGGCATAATCGTTTCATATTACCATACTATAAGGAAAGTCAATTAATTAGCTAACCCTCCTCTTTGTGGAAACAAGATTATGTTATTAAGTAAAAGTTACCAGTAGAAGAAGTTGATTGTTATGTTGCCACCTCTTGACGATAAACCCATTTTATAAGTTCATTGGTCAATTTTGTCACGCGTGTGGTCAAATCTTGCAAATAAATTAGTAACAAATCTAATAGAGCTGTATTCAGGAATACTCTGTGTAACTTTTTGATAATACATCTAGTCGTGAGCTCGAACGCTTTTTTCAAAAAACTTCAATAAGTACCCGACGCCGTGGGGGCGACGCAGGGTTATGTGGGATTTTTACCGCACTAAAACCCATCAGGTGGCCGTCCTCGGCGCTACAGAGAAGACTGCGGGATCTCCTAAGGAACGCAACCGGAGTCCTCTAAGTGCATTGCCCTATCTGGCTCCACCCAGGTGAACGGCTAAGCACACCGCTCCGTTTGGTGTTAACGACGGTATACGACCACACGTACCGCCGTCCTTTCCTGGATCGCCTGATCGCTCTAGCCGCCCGCAACCCTAGAGGCTCATTCTTAGTCGCCTCTTACAAAAGGCAGGGAATACCGTAGCCCTACTCTGATCCCAGAACTCTGACGGGGCTCGAATGCTAACCTGATGTCAATTCAATTCGTTAGTGTAGTTATAGCTTTGTTGAGGTTGGAGACGGTTAGTAAGTGTCTGATTTTTATTTACTCTCTACTAAGGGTGAGTTCCAGTAGACGTTCACTAAGTCCACGCTCACGACCGCAGTTTTTCCCGTTCCACTAGCTTGTGAGCTTTAGTGACGTATTCTCTACTGGAACGATCACTTCGATCCACCTTGATAGATTGGATGTCGTGAGCTTCGCGTGGGCGTAAGTCATGACGTCACTCATGACATCTCGCCGCGACCACAACGACCGTTCGTCTTGTGGGACGACGTTTTGGGCGTTTACGGCGTTGTGAGCGCCATTCGTAACGCACCCTAACTGGGCTGAGGGAGGGGGTAACTCGTTTGCCGTCTCGTACGACGCGAACCGTATACCGTGATTTTACTCTGGTCCCGCGAGACATTGCAGGCGGATATCTCTAGTTACTTTTTCGAGGGTCGAGTCTTTCGTTGTAAACCCGAAAAATAATCTACCGATTGATACCTACTGTATTGAACAATCACCAGCGACTGCCTAATTTCTGACACGTAGAATGTCCCAAGATTGGTCTGAGGTATTTTTTTGTAAAATGTATAAATAAAGGTATAGAGCAAAAAGGATAATGTAAAAAATTCCCACTTTTGCTTATAAGTTCTCTATTTTTTAACTTAGGGCAAAAAGTTATATAAACATGTTTGTAGGCAAAACAATTTGCTACAAACTATGATGTAACAATGTTTTTGTAAGATATAGTATCCGAGATATCGCGAAAAAAGTGTTTTCACCCCTTTTTCCAAGATGGCGGCTGGGGGACAATATAAAATTGCGTCCTCTAAATATGCAATATTCTGTCCTTCAATTGTAACATTTCAATGGACTATCTACTTTCTTTCTAAATGGTACATTATGGAATCTTCTTTGATTAGCTGTTATATCTTTACGGGACCTATGGCATTTAGTAGCAGTATAAAGCTATACGCATAGAAATCGTTTATTTAAAGCTCTAAACTATTGATTCCATTGGTAAAGTTAACATGATCGCACATAGAAATATGATCTCGATATCTTCGTAATGAACACATAAATAACTTCCTAGTTTTAGCTAAGTAGTATTGAGTACAGACATATTTATGATGCTTCGGTAGATTGACGACGTGCTATGTATACAGAATTTTTAAAATTTACCATTAAGCTGCTAAATATTGTTCATTGAAATTCGGTCTTTCAAAATTTGTCAAAACGCCGAATTATTATGTAGTTGAAAATATTGATGGAATAAAAACGATTCGTCTATTTTTAAAAAGATGTTTACTAGTATTAGTGTGTCTAAAATATATTTACGAATACTTCTGCCATGTTTTATTACTACCTGGTTTTATAATAATTAAAATTTTAAATAACAGATTTTAATATTGTAGGTTTTAATTATTTTTAAACAGGAAGCAACAGATACAGGTAATTATTGAAAAGTAATTACGTACTCTGAAAGAATGAAGCTATATAATAATATGTAAAAACATCACAGGTATACAACAACCGGTCTCCCTGCTGCAACCGATCACACCGAACCAACAACAACAGAACACAAACATAACAACAAAGACGAAACTGGGTGCAACCTGGGCGGATACAACGGGCGCTATAAACATCGACGTTGATAACCTCCTGGCACCACGGTCACCCAAAGCCGGGCCAGCGCCTTCCATCAACCAGCTGAAGTCTAGCCCCAATAGCCCAGCGCACAAGCCCAACGTAATGAACCCCAGCTTCCCAGCGATGGGCTGGCAGGCCAACAACAACTTCCTCCCGCAGAGCAACATCAACAACAACATGAAGCCGGCCTTCACGAACCAGAACCTGCTGCAATGATATCAGATGATGGCGGGTCCCTGCCAGAACGGTTGAGCTGATGTTTTGTAATCGATTGGGATATAAATTGATTGTGATTTTGTAGTAAACGCAATTAGATATTACAGAAAATTTAACCTAGAAATAGTGATTTGAACGTTAATAAATTTTTATTATTTATGGTTGAGAAAACACGAACAATATGCTTTTTCGACACAAAAAAATCAGTTACACAGTTGTCATAGACAGACACACATACATTATAAAATTATGTCAATCTTTTTTTGCGTCGGGAGTTAAGAAGGGTCTGTTTATAAATTTGGAATCGTGAATGAATAATTCATTAATTGGTTGCAGATCAATGTGTTGACAACGTTCGGTGGTGATTATATTTATTTATCTGAATGAAGTAGCAAACGAGCATGCAGTACACCTGATGGTAAGTGGTCACCGCCGCTCATGGACTTCTGTAATCAACTTCATACAGAACATGGGCTCTATCTAAAGTCAATCACAGAAACATTGCTACTCCCGAGGACTATGATGGTCGTCACATTCTTCTATCGAAACGCAAGAAATGCTTCACGCTAGAATAGATGGCGGTGGTACTTTTCCGGTCTACATTGGTTCTACCACCTTGAAATGGTAACATTACTGTCTTACATTTGAGGTAACAATATTAGACCTCAGGAATGGCAACTCAGCTGTGAGGTAGAACCCCTTTGCTATATTCAGATGTCTATGGGCGGTAGTGGCCACTTACATACAGGTTACCTATTTGCTCGTTTGCTACTTTAATCTGTGCAAATTAAAGTCAAAACTCATTTTTTCTGTCTGTCTAATTTGACTGCCTATTTAATGACTGTCTATTGCTACAAGTCGTTAAAATTGATAAAAATTGGTTGTAATTTATTTTGTTTAATTAAATTTAAATTGTAAAAACAGTTTATATCTCAATCAATTGCTCGGAAATAGTTGTTATTAATTAATTGTAATGTAAATGGTGGGTTACCACATATTGAACCCGGAAGGTTTTGTACGGTTTTGATAATCCTTAGTTGTAATTGGTGGCCATAGAGTTGCTGTGGAGTAGAAATGACCGGGTCACTACATGTTTAGAGTAAGCTAAGAATTGGATTCAGACGTAACGTATAATTAATCTGAATCCGAATTAAGCTGAATCCCGCAGCTTCGCCCGCGTTAAATTAAATCGATCTATTGATTTGCCCGTGGAAATAAGATATTTTCCCATAGTAAAAAGTAGCTTTTCGGTGAAGAAAAACATCGTTTGGAAACCTACTCACCCGAGAGTTCTTAAAAAAAAAAGTTTTCGGAGGTGTGTGAAGTCCATCCAATCCATCCAATCAGCTCTCATATTTACATGCTGTGATATAATAATGTACTTACTTGTACGAAAGAAAAGTCAGTATTTTTTCTATTAAATTTTAATTGATTTTGTCGCCCGCATCAATTCAGAAATTTTATTGAAAGTACAAGGAAAAACTGATGCGTAGACTAAAAAAATGTGCAAATATTATCAAAAATACTGGATTTCCTGCATATATATGATTTTATATGGTCAGAATACCATTAAAACTTAACATTAAAAATTAAAAAATAATAAAAATATTTTTTGTTGCCGAACGGTAGGACTTTTTGTACAATTACCCACATTTCTACTGGATATCAATTGTATGGCGACCGAACCCACCGCTTGCAAACGAAAGTATAGTGGTGCATATCAACATAATATATCAACCGATATTATTGTTGTGTGTTTAAAGTTGTTATATGTGAGACGGGACACGACAATTTTACTGGCTAGGCGCGAAAAACGAAAAAAAAGTTGACATATGTCAAAATTCGTTAAATTTCTAATTAAAATTATTATATCCTATCTTAAAATTGTCGTTTCTTAGTCTATAAGTAGGTAACAAATTGCATAAACCCATTTGAAGATTAACTAATTAAACAATCCTTGGATTGTTTAATTAATTTAAAATGAATTGAAATTGAGAGAAAATGTATGAACGAATGAATGGATTAATTGAATGCTCAGTTATACATTCCGTTCTTTGTATTTTTAATCTTTTCTTGTGTTTTTTCCGTATTTTGTTTGTAATTTAGTGTTTCGTTAAAGTAATAAGTGATCGAAAATAAGTAAAAACTGAATTTAGGAAAATTAATAAATGAAATTTTCTCAAAGTTGTACATTATTAATGAAATTATTTTCGTAATATTATTAGTATGCAGTATTTTATTTTATTATGAATTGTTTAAATATAAAAAATAAAGTATTTTTGGAATATTGGGTTAGTTTTGAAATTTTCTTAATAATGTAACATATTATGACATATTTGGTCTTTTAAGTTTTGTATATTAAATAAAACAATATTTATTTAAATGCATGCTCAACATTGTGAATGTCGAATCCACATATAAATATTTTTACACTAGATACGAATTAAAAGGATAAATTTTAGGAATTAAACGATTATAGAAGAAATGGAAGGTAAAGGTATAATATGATTCATAACGAAGTAGGCGGCTTGATAAGGGCCATTTCCTGCCCACTACACACTCGAAAAAAGTTTTGATTTCTGACGGCCCTGATTTTCTGATTCTAAAGGCTCTATATTCTAACTTTTGTATTCTTAAAGATGTCAATTTTTAGATTTATGCCAAATTATTCTAGTAGGTTCAAAAATTATTTGAAAGAAACAGAATTTAGCTATTTAGTCTTTTTAATAATGCCATTCCATGAACCATCTTAACTTTGATTCTTAGTGATTCTACTCTTTAGCCTATTATAATTAGGACTGTCTGAAATATGAATAATTTGAAAATGAAACCGTTTTTCGAAGGTGTGAGCGGAAAATAGTCTTTATCAACTCTCCTCTTGTGCGTAAATTGGAACGCATTTCTTGTATGAAGCGGCGTTCCATTTCACAATCACATCACTAAGCTCACAGTTAGTTGTTAATTACTGTTAACTGCCGTTTTTGAGACATTTGTATAAATTTGAACGTCAACTTTTTCAATAAAATATATAATCCAAAAGTAACGATATTTTAACATTTGAGCCTGAAATGGGTTTCCTAATTTGGATTAAATTATTTATTGAAAAAGTGTGAAATTTGTTTCACTATCAACAAGAAAAATGGTTTCTTTTTGATAAATACTGTTTCATTAACCGTTCAAAAGTAAAACTGATTATAACCCAAAATACCTTTACAAACTGGTTGTAGATTATATCACACGTTTTGTGGTAAAATTACACACAAGAGCTAAGAAAAACAATTTTGGATATCAAAAGAAAAGTAGGTTAAAGAACAAAATTTACATATTGTTGTAAGTTTGATGCATTTTAGAATATTATGAATTTAAAAGTTATATGCATTAGACTTCGAGCAAGTGTTTATTTAACTCTGCTTATTATAAAAATATAAAAATGGTAAATACGGGCATTTTGCAATGATTTCGTGGTTTTTATGCAAAACTACATGAACCCCGCAGCTTCGCCAGCGTAAAAATAAATCGATGTATCGATTGTCCCGTGGGAATAAGATATTTTCACACAGTAAAAAGTAACCTATATGTCAATTCAGAGTGTCAGCTAACTCACTACCAGATTTCATAAAAATCGCTCCAGCCGTTTAGACGTGAAGAAGTAACAAACATACACACTCACAAACTTTCTCCTTTATAATGTTAAAGTATGATGAAATTAAAATTTATATTCATTAGACTTCGAGCAAGTGTTTATCTAACACTGCTTATTAAACGGACTCATACAAAAATATTAGCCTTTTTGGTACAGTGAGGTAAATACGGGAATTTTGCAATGATTTCGTGGTTTTTATGCAAAATAATAGTAAAAGAAATGACCAATACATACTAATTGAAGTATTCAAAAGTATAATTTGTGTGAATTAATTTTATCGCGAAACGTGTTAAGTAGTTGTTGATGTTACTCTTGTACTAAATGACGATTACGATAGAATATTTTTGTACCCGCTTCACCTATCGTAAATTAGTAATTAAAATTGTTAGATTGGTAAGCATCTGATGCATCGATCAGTGAATAATTCTTCATACTTCTTTTATTTAGTTTGGACGTTTGTTTCGACCGACTTCTCAAAGGAAAGAGGTTATCTATTCGTCACGTATATATTTTTTAATTATCGCTTTAGAGGTTTATTTGAAAATCTTTTCTTATAAAAAAAAACAATAAGGTGTTATAAATCTGCAACAGAAAGTAAAAAAAAAAAACAAAGGAAGATTGTACGTCCATTTCTAAGATTTCCTAAAAAAATAGTACTTAAAAACTAATAACTATATGGCTACATAATCATTCCACAATCAATATGAAAGTATGGACAGATAGAAAAAACCTTTAATTTTTTTAATGACCTTGCTATATGTTAATTTTTTAATGACCTTACTATATGTTATTTTTTTAATGACCTTACTATATGTTAAAATAGTGGGTTAGTAAAATTTAATTATATTTTTGATTTTCTGAAACGAACGCTTTTGTAATTACTTATCGGTAGGTCAGATGCTTTACTAAATATTAAATTAGTAGTGTCAAAACCTTAGTATTAAAATGGTTAAGTGTTAATAATACTAGAGAATAAATTGTAAAAATACGGACGAAATGAAAGGTTTGTAATAGTAACTATGGGAATTATGTTATATCGTTTCGTCTTGTTAAAACTTTAATTCCCTCTCGTTTTATCTTCATTGATTTTAACTTTATAAATATGCGTGTATTTTTCTTTTGATTATTTTGAAAACAGGTTAGGTGATTGGTTTAAAACGTACTTAAATTTATGTTTTTTTCATAAAGTGTGACGTATTATTATTTATTTTATTAATTTCCAATCTAATGTAAAGTGAATTTTTACCAATATTTAAATTATTTAACTATGTATCAAGAATTAATATGCTCTTTTCGCATTTAAAATATCAAATGTTCAGATCATTATTACATCGCCTTATGAAATATATTTTGCGTTGAGTTAACCATTTCTGATATAGGAATAAACACAATATTTTCAGTAAAAGTGGTAGTGTTGACCAATGCTTGACCAAGATTTACCAAATAAATTTTTATTTGGCTTTATTTTCCATTTAAATTGTATTTTGCTGCATAATTCCATTATATATTCGAAACAAGTAAAATATGTTTTGTTGATATCAATGTATTTTTTTTACTTTAAGTGTTGAAGTCAAAAATAACAAAGCTTAAAGCTCTTCTGAAGCTTTCTAATTTAAAATAACGAAAAGATTTTTTTAATCATTTCTAAGAAAATATTCAAGTCTTCGAGTAAAAAATAATAGCAAAATTAAAATGGGTTAATTCGTTTAGGAGTTGCATAGCGTTTAATTTTCTTTTTGTTTTGGCATCAACTAATTAACCCTTAAAAGATTTCTTACTTCAGCACGATAAGTAAGAAAAATTGTATTTGTATCATAAATATATTTTAATTTAATGTAAGACTTACAATGTTCGAACGCATTTAAACCATTCCTGTATTCCAAAACTTTGTTGTGTAAGAGGCAGCTTTGATTTCAAGTAATAATTTGTGTATTAATTTAAAAGTAAATCGAATAATTCTTAAGTCAATGAATTTACAAAATCGTTGAATGATTTAGAATCAAGGAATGAATGAAAATGTACTTTTATCAAAGATTAGAACGGTTTGTTTGTTTTAAAACTTCTTGTGGCATTTTAAAATTCTATGTCTACTAATTATCTGAAAGATTAAAGAGAAGTTCTGAATTCGGATTGAATTGGAAATAATTGAATTATTTAGAAAAGGTAAACGCCAGATTTCTCGTCAATGTACTGAGAAAATTTTCTGTTATTATGGTTTTCATACATACGAATTGTTACTTGAAACTAATTTTAAAATATTTTAATATATCTTGTTTAAATTTTAAGTTAGATGGTCTAGTGCAATGTGAACGGAATTATTGTTTTGAGAAATTGGGACCAAGCTCTATTGTAAAATGTGTCTTGCTGCCAAAGTGCCAAAATTAAAAAAAAAATGTTATAAAGTAATTCAAACACATGTTAAATTACCGAGATTTTTTAATGTAAAAAAATTAATGAATACATGCTTGTGTCAAATATAAAATTGGTGGATTAACTTTTTTTTAAGATTAAGTGCTCGACTACGTTGAACTAGCTTCGTGAAGTGAACAAGCTTCGTTCAATAAAAAGGCGGACTAATATATGCTGATTTATATGATTGCGTTCAAAAGTTAGCATCAACTGATTTAAAATTATGTCTGATCTCTAATGCCACGAATTTGCAAAATTACGGCACACAGTTAAAATCGTGCTTAAACGGAATGTTACGTGGTCTTCCGGTAAGATGGATTTAAATCGCACAGAAAAAATGCTATCAACATTATTACATAATATTTTTTTGTTTTCGAAACGAAACGGACGCAAATGACTGCCAAGTTTTAATATTCATCAAATTGGAAGCAAGACTAATATGAGCAATCCAGGAAAATATCTCTTCACATTGCATTCGACGTTTTGTGTGCTTTCTGTAAAACTTGGTGCCTTTTTATTATCGTTTTAGACCCCGTTTGTATAATCTTTCGTGTTTCAAAGGTCATCAATGCATCCACGCTGGAAAGCCTGTATCTCGAATTTAAGTTACACACAAAATCGATTGAATCACCCATTAAATCTTAGATTGTTTTTTATAGGTTAGATGTACTTTTTGGTTAATAAATCAGTATTTACAAAAATGTATCTTATTCTAATTTAGAATTATGAATCGTTTGATTAGTTTTTTGGCTACGGTTTAATATTGCATTTTTCGAGACACTACAAAATTGCTTTCCAGCGTCGACATATATATTAAAATCACATATCTCATGCAGTGTCATCATTAGGCCAGTGTTTAGTGGCTTATTTGAAATCCACACTTTACACAATTATTATCAGCAATATTTACGGTTAATGTATAATAAATGACAGTGGTAGCGTCTAAATAACCTCTTCCTATTGGTCGGTAGATCTCAACTTCTCGATTTACGGCCTCCTGATTGGTCGAAATAATAAGTGTGGATAATCAACATGTAAATATGTTATATTCTTCATTGTTCTTCCATGTGTCGTTTATTGTAGAGATTTGAAAGCAATAATTATTTAAATTCTATTAGTAGTTGATTTATTAGATGATTTTATTTTATTAAATACGCGTTTAGATTTTGTTGAGTGTTTCATCATCATTACTCGCACAATATAATAATCATAAGAATATGTTTGTGTACTAATATAAATATAAATGATTTTATTGTCCCGACGATATTATTTCTGTAAATAATCTAAAAACTATATCAATGAGTTAGTTATAGGAATAATGTCGGAATATTAACTTTAAAGTTGAAATTAATGTACCTTATGTATATAGGTCTTCAGGGATAGTATCATTTGTTCGAGTTTGATAGCTAGGAAAGAAATGTTGGCATCACAGCAATGTGGTCGGATGTCGCGGACAGATGTAATAATAAACGTAATTATACAAATAACTTGTGTTTTATTTCAACCTTTATCCACTTCTCAAATATTAAGATATAACGAAGTTTCACTCCAAATAAATCTTAATGAGAGGGATTGTAGGGGTGCAACGAATTTTGTAACGAAAACCGTTGCACTGGAGCGTTACGTTACATAAGGGTAAATTATTATCGTTTATAGGATATGTATCAATCTTTCTGTAACATTACACTTCTTGATACATAGACTCACAGACTTCCAATAGACGCTATCTACACTCATAGCCACACTAGGATTTTCTCCTGTGTCGTGGGTGCCATTGACACACACAAAGACGAATACACTAACACCCAGACCCAGGACAAAAATTTAAAACAGTAAATAAGTGCCGCATTGGTACCTCTATGACAGAGTCATATACCTCCTACTACCCCACAAGTCATGACTTCTCAAATTAATTACGTACTGCAAAGGCGTTGGGGCACGAACTCAAGAAATTGGGATAGTTATATTATTTGGAGCAATACACAAAATAAAGTTAACAAATTACTATCATTTATTTCCTTAAATAGAATTTATTGCACCTAATCAAATACAATAACAATCTTTCTTTCTATAAAAATAGTTTTCTGATAAATGATACACATCCTTAACAAAATATTTACATTTAAATTAAATATATAAAAATGCCACAGTCTCTGTGTGTTTACACTAAATTTTAATATGAAATTCTGATGTAATAACAAATATAAATTATTTTATCTTTATATAACATTAATTCCGTCAACCAATATAGCTTTCTTCGCAAATTAAGGGATTAAAGAAATAAAATATTTGTAGTAAAAAATCCAAAGTGTTACAGGTATGTTCAAAACAGTATTACATCAGAATTGTTATATTAAATTATGTTCACAACAGTTATGATTCATGCATTTCCTATATATATGTAAACAATACATAAATCAAATAAAAAATTCTTGAAATAATTCCATTTAACTATATTTATATACAATAGACAGACACAACACCTATTCAACTATAAAATTTCAATTAAATCTGATGATACATAAAGTCAAATATAAACATTGATAAAGAATTTCGATGTGTTATTAGCTTTAAATAGCACCGCTCCCTCATTCCGGGTAAGGGATTAAAATTTAATATTAGGTCATATGAAGTAATCTATGTACTGCGGAAATGAATATAACTTCCTCCCCCTATTTAGAAAAGTACAAATGTTGAAAGTACTATCATTGGATATAGAAGTAAAAAAATGTATAACGAAGTGAGATGAGATGATGTGACGTCAGGATGGCCAGGAGGATGGCCATGAACTTCTTCGATTTTTTCACAATTGAGGAGGTCCGATCGCTTCGACGGTTACACAAAAAATCTCTTTCTACCGGCGTTCGCTCGCCTTTTTATAACAATGTTTGGTGGTGTGACAATAACAAATTTATGGAGGGTAAACTAAATTACAACTCTAAAAATCATTAAATGTTGCTAATTCAATAAACAAACAATTTTCGATCTTTAAACTAACTAAAATAATTATTATCGGCGACGCTGTTTTTTTTTCATAAATACGCGGTGTCGCGCCGACATGTACATATAAACAATGTTCTTTGCTATTGAAACAAACTCTCTCTGAACTTTTGAAAAACTTTCATAACGATGTATAAAAAAGCTACGATACAAACTTTTTGAAAATAACCAGTTATTAGTGAATACTAATAAAATTAGATGTCAATTTTGCGACAATAACAACTGAACAATGAAATTATAAGTAAAATTGTATGTAATAAACACAAAATTTCAATAAGTTGGAATTAAAATGTTTGTGTTTGACAATAGTTAAGGGTTAAAAATCGAAATAAAATCTTTAGGAAAAATGAATATTTCATAATGAAAAAATACAAGAAAGGTGAATATACTTCACCAACAGGAATAGAGAGTGTAGAGAGGGTAACAAAACAAATATTGATAAATAAATATGTATGCTCTTCTGAAAACTAGTGGGATTTTTGCTAATTTACTTTTAACACCAAAATTGTTAACAAAATTTACATCAATCGACATATCTCCGTTTATCTAAACGTTTCTTAAACAAAAGACCTCCTTGTTATAAAAAAATTGAAATCAATTAAAAAAAACCGTTCTTCTAACAACTTTTGTAGAAGTCAATTTAGTAATAATGACACTTAAGAGCCGTTGTTACTGCGGGCATACATATATTTCAAAAATAGACAAAAATAACGCTATAAATGCGATAAAACCACCTACCTACCTTCACGATAATAAAATTAACTTATGAGTAAATATTGGACTCGATAACTCGTAAAATGTCAAACCTACATTAAAATTAAAGGTAATAATAATATTAAAATAAATAAACAATTATCGTACACAAAAATAGACGTTTTTAAAACTAATAAGTTCACAAATTACTTTATCTGTAATTGAACTTAATGTACGATTTTGTTTTTTAAAGCATATCCCCCCTCATATTTATGTTCCCTTTTCATCTTATATTTTGTGCCCTTCTAAAATGTGACGTCAAAAGAAGGAAGCTTTAGAGCACTTTCACATTAGGTCACGGCCGCAGCGATTGCAGAGAATTCTTTCTTATTACGACTATATCCTTGGTTTTTTTTGATTAGGGTGGTGCGCTGTACTTTTATAATGGAAATATTAATACAAAATAATAAATATTGAATAATTATTTCAATAATAAGAAAGTATCCGCTGACGCGTTGCGGTCACGCTACTTGCGACCTAATGTGAAAGTGCTCTTAGTTTGTGATTAAATGTAACATGTTTGATTTTTATAAACGTTAATAAGATATATAGATATAAATTTTATTGGCATTTGGAAGTTATTTACATAGACCTGTTTTATTCACAATATTGCATGTATATAAAAATAATTATTTATATTTTCTAAAAACTTCACACATTAATATATAGACATATATCTGAGAAACAATACATTTTAATATATTTGGCAATGTCGTTATTTTAAATAAACTTTTTCTAATAAAAATTGATAAGTGTTAGATTTAAACAACCTTATTACACGGTGAGAATGAAAGAGCCGTAATGCAAAATTTGCATTTAGTGAAAATACAAAAAGAAATTGTGTTCTTACTTCAAGGCGTTTTTTAAAACTACCCATGGGCACCGGCAAGAGGTGCAAATGCATCCCCATATTCGGAAAAAATACTTATTGAATATACAAATACAATAAGTACTCAATATTATTTCATACTATAAATATAAAATCACAAGTAATATATGTATAAATGCACTAGTAAACTACTTAGTACTCGGAACTGCATAATTCTATCAATTATATTGGTTAACAGTTTGTGTAGGTTCAGATCCACGTCCTTAAAAATAATCTTGGCGGCGCCCATAATTCGAGTGTTTTTAAGGGTCGTATCATTTATGTTTTGTTTTTTTCTTGCACGGAGTGGTCACTTTACTTTGTTAGCGCGCTTTCACATTAGCAATAATAAGAAAGCATCCGTTGCAGTCGCGCGGCTGACGCGTTGCGGCCGCGCCACTTGCGAGCAATGTGAAAGCACTTTTAGACGATAGACAATGTTATAACGAGTAGTTTTAAGACATTTAATACAAATTGCCGATATTTTGAGTTCGGCTCCTTTCATTCTCATTGAAAATAAATTTGAAATAGGTATTCTTTTAAGTTTCAAAATTCGCCTAATATTTTAAATTACTTAATTAGTAATCTCGAAAAGAGAAGACAATTAAAAACACAAAATCCACATAACATTATACAATTATACCTATAATATGTTTGGCAAAAATTATATTAAGGTCACTTAACAATTTCATGTTGGAATATAACAAAAACATCATACTGAACACATACATACTCTTACAAACCTTACATAATGTATAAACATACAAAACATACCCTGCAATGTGTATGTAACAATACATAACTGTAAATGCTCATTGTGTGCTACGATGAAGAAAAAATAAATGTACAATTAAAAATTCATCACTTTTACTTAAAGATTTTGAAAGACTTAAAGACTTCTAAGAAAAGTTTTATACAAATAAGGCTTGGATTGAATACAAAACGCTTTTTTTTCAGGCGAACCATGTAAAAATGTAACAATAGCTTTAATATTTCAATTCAAAATAAATCGAAAGATTACACTAAAGTGTTAGAGTACCAAGTTTTAAATTCAAGATCTTTTTTTTGAAAAAAAGAAACCTATTATCAAAAAAAGTCAAATTTTGAATTGAGCGGTAATTCGTGCAAAGCAGCGATGTAATTTAAATACTTAAAATAATAATAACATCAAAAGATTACCCGACGGTAAGTGGTCACTATGTCCCATGGCATATGTAAGCAACTCTGAAGTCAATCACAGATGCGTTGCTACTAGGGCTAAGATGGTGGCCTCATATTAAAGTGATCCGACCTTTCTGCCGAAATGCAGATCCCCACATGATAAAAATCGGTTTGCAGTGGCACATTTCAAAACGAATAAATAATAAAAAAAATGTGTGTGTGTACTAGCGTACACTCGTAAGAAGTGAAACTTCTTTATGACGTTATTTTTCAAAAAATAATTTACTATATGCAACTTTACAGAAATGGAAACTTTACAGAAAGAAAAGGCTTTTATTAAACTTTATCTAATAATCTAATCTATAATAATCTATCTAATATCACGCGTGGTAGGGATAAGAAAAAGATGGCGCGTAACGGAAAAAAAAAGATGGCGCGTAACGAAAAAATGTTACACTAAATTTTTTTCCAACCCCGATAAAGAAGTTTCACTTCAATAAATATATCCATATTCAACTGGATGATTGGATAATAAATTGAGTGTATAAAGACATAAATATTATTTGCAGCACAGTTACGAGCATTTACAGTCCTGACCTTCACATATATCATCATGCCGCGTGGTGTTTCAAATCGAATATCTCCATCAGCAGCGGCTCTATCGGGTTGACGTCCAGGTAGACGCCGGTCACTTCTTCCGCGAACTTCTTGAGTTCTAGAATCTTCTGGATCAGCTTCAGGAAGGTG
The DNA here is from genome assembly GCA_949699795.1 of Spicauda simplicius. Lineage (NCBI taxonomy): Eukaryota > Metazoa > Arthropoda > Insecta > Lepidoptera > Hesperiidae > Spicauda > Spicauda simplicius. Next base: position 749,069 of record OX453079.1, on the reverse strand, counting down.
GACTTAGCCTCGCAGCCTGGGTAGACGCTCTCCAAGTAACGCCGTAGGAGGTAGTAGTAGGAATTCTGGAAAGAATTTTTTTTTGAGTGGGATTTGATAAACTTCTACAAGTCATAGATTTGGTCCTAGGACAAAATTTAGCTATAGATATAGTAACAAAAAAATATGAAGTTTTCCTGAAGTGTCTTTTCCTTGAAACCATGTCAGCAGTGATTAATACAAATATTGCTATATCTTTTAAGTTTTGTTGGTACGACCAGATCGAATTACGAAGGGTGTTACCATGTTATGATCCGAGTACTCCCGCAGATGAAGAGAATGATGTTACTAATTCCAGTTTGATGAAGTCACGTTCCTTCTAGACGTTGTAGTACTACAAGAAATTTGGGGAGTTTTAGTAATCACCTATTTGTCCCGTGTGTGTATGTGTGTGTGTGTGTGTGTGTGTGTGTGTGGGCGTGTGACGGACCTGCTCCAGCTTGATGACGTCCCGGTGCACGACCTTGGGCCTGTCGGGCGTGAACAGCAGGATGGCGGACATGACGAGGATCACGTGCTCGTCGGTCCGCCAGCGCGGCTCGAACGAGCGGATGAACGACTCGTGCTTGCGGTAGATGTCGCCTTTTGCTAATTTTAACACTTCAGTCTCTATGCTGCCGTACTGCGACTGGGAGTGGGGTAGCTGGGGGTGAGAAAGAAGTCGCTGTTTTAAATACTTTCAATTGAAAACTTGTTACAAAACCTGTTGAATTCACGACACTTTTACCCTAACCATAAGTATTGTAGGTTTTTTTAAATTGTCATTCTAATATAGTTTAATAAGCAACTTCATATAGAAAATAGGTTCTATCTTAAGTCAGATGCGCGACTCCCGAGGGCTGAAATAGTCGCCTCTTATAAAAGTGTGCCGGCAACCACACCCTTCCATCTCGCGCAAGAAATGCTTCACGCTAGAAATAGGTGTGGCGGTGGTACTTCTCCGGTTGAACAACTACACACGGTTAAACTGGCTCTACCACCTGACAAAAACTTTTTGAATTCAAAACTTGCGCCTCCGGTCCGTCAATATAGGGAGCGGTAAAATCGTTAGAGTTACACCTCTAATTTATTTATATCATCTATATATTTTATATCACACGATTTAAATCACAACAGTAGCGAAAAGCACGGATCACCGAACGGTTAGAGTCTTTGAGTCTAGGAGGGACATAGGCTCCCCTTGCGTGTTCTACCGGCTTTACAATGGTGAGTGCTCCGAGGAACTTTCACCTGGTGCCTACGTCACCTTTCCTCCACCGCACCACTCGCCGAAGGATGAAGTTCCATCCACATTAACTGGATTCGTGTCGGTCCTCCACGGTTCGGTTTGCACGCTCGTTTCTACCACGGACGTGCAAGATGTGGAACGAGATTCCTCCTGAGGTACTCCCTGGGCGTTATGACATAAGGCTCTTCAAAGCCGGCGATGCATTGGCGACTCCTCTGGTGTTGCAAATGTCCATAGGCGACGGTGACTACTTTTCATCAGGTAGCCCATTTGCCTTATCGTTAGTTTTAAGTATAAAAATAAAAAATAAATTATGGGTACCTTCCACTGATTCCTTTGGCCATCATACGTCATAGTACTCCGTAGAATCATCATTTCTATACAACCGCCCTTTAACAGAGCCACCTAAAAATAAAGGAAAAAAATCATTAAACAAAACCTGTCAAAGTTTTATTGCTCTGCTTTAGTACTACCTTATTTTGAAAATCAAGGTGTTTTAGGAGATTTAAAAGGGTGTTTATTATATTATAAAAGATTTTTTTTTGTATTTGTATGTAAATAACAAGGGTTCTGATTTGTTGGGCTTGTTACTAAATGTAGAAAAAAGTAGGTACTTTAATATTTATATCTATTTTGTAATATATTTTTATTTCCCATTTACCACGTTATTTTATAATGGATTAACGAATAATTGGTAAATATAATGATGACCTATTCTAAAAATGTAGAAAAAAAAGTAGGTACTTTAATATTTTTATCTATTTTGTAATATGTATATTTTTATCTCCCACTTAGCTCGTTATTTCATAATGGATCAATAAATAATTGGTAAATATGATAATGACATATTCTCAAAATTATTGGTGATTTTTTTCTATTCCTCAATTAACGTTTTCTCACCTGATCTTCCTCGCACATATTCTTGAAAGCATTAATCTTTTTGGCCATTTTGATGAACCGCCTTATTGCCACAGCGGTAAGGTTCACTATCCTGATTAACCGGGGGTCGTGTTTGCCGTTGTCGTCCTGAAATAAAATAAAATAATGAAATACCGCGATGTCGGTTCTTAACAAGAGATGGCGCTGTATGATCCTGAATCCCGGTACCGTTGTTTTTATAATAGTACGGTAAACTGATTTTTTGAATCGACGTTATCAGATAAGCTTTTCGAGTTTTGTTAACAGGTAATTATGTTTTTTTTAACTGATTGAAGTAGCAAACGAGCATGCTGTCCACCTCATGGTAAGTGGTCACTGCCGCCCGTGGACATCGGTGAGCAACTTCAAGTAGAACATAGGTTCCATCTGAAGTCAATCACAGATGCGTTGCTACTCCCGAGGACTACGATGGTCGCCTCATATGAAAGTGTGCCGGCAACCACACCCTTCCATCGAAACGCAAGAAATGCTTCATGTTGGAAATAGGTGTGGCAGTGGTACTTCCCCCAGTCGAACTCCGCTGGTTCTACCACCTTCAAAATGTAGATTTCGATGTGCTCCTTTTCGAATTAACCAGGTGATTCGACCGGAGAGGTATCATCGCTACAATTATTTCTATCGTGAAATAATTCCTGCGTTCCGGTTCCATGGCGACCATCTTAGTCATCGGGTGTTGCGATGCATTTGTGATTGCTTTTCATAGAACCCTCGTTCTATATGAAGTTGCTTCCACATTTCCATGGCCAGCTGTGAAATACTTACCATCATGACTGCATACTTGCGTACTTCTCCAATGTTATAAAAGAAAATTTTAAAGGCGGCAACAGATGCGTTGACCCCTATTGGTTAAATTAGAATTCCTCCGAGAAGTCTCGTTTACCACACTACTTAGATTATAATAAAGCACCACTCTTGTTATTAATGCAGGTGGTAGAGCCAGTGTAGTTCGACCGGGGAAGTACCACCGCCACATCTATTTCTAGCGTGTAGCATTTTTTTGCATTTCGTTGGAAAGGTGTGGTTGCCGGCACACCTTTATATGAGGCGACCATCACAGTCGTCGCGAGTAGCAACACATGTGCGACTGACTTCAGTTAGAATCCATGTTCTATATGAAGTTGCTTACAGATGTCGCAGGGCGGCAGTGACCACTTACCATCAGGTGGACAGCATGCTAGTACTTCAATCAGATAAAAAAGACAGGCGGCGGTACCTAGAGTCGAACCACAAAAGGCTCCTCCATCTTTCAACCTTTGATTTTAATACTGACTGACCTTTAACGAACTGGCTGAATCCCCTATCAGCTGAGACATGTCGTCGTCAATGGGTGCGTGGAGAGCCTTATTCGCGACTATCAGCTCGTTCAGTTTCGCACGTTCAACCTGTAACGATAATCAATGTAAGAATAATATCGTCAGTGGAAAGGAAATAATGCTAAAGCGCTAAAATAATATTTGTGGGTTTGAATTATTTTTATGTACAGAAAAATAATCACTTAGTTTTTCGCGCATATGATTGTATGTAAATATTTTTATCGTCGTTAATAATAAACCGATGGTAACGGTATTGTAGACTTTGATATAACGATAACATTGTGTGGACTTATCAACTGTACAACAGATGGCGCCAGTAGTTTGTATTGGATATAGTATCCAACTCAAAAACAGATGGCGCTACCAGTTTTTCCGGTTTGTAAAAGTACCTTCATTTCGCGTTACATTCCGCAAGCAGTGTTCGTGGAGTGCAGATAGTTTACTGATTTAAATGTGTTAACGCTGTATTAATTAAATGATTAAATTCAGTGATAGAATACTTGTAAAACCCGTAACTTAATAAATAATTCAACTTAATACACAGTGTTTATTTGAGTATGTCTATTTCTTTGGCACGCACCAGAGCCCAAACGGCCTAATGGATTGTTACATATGACACATCATTGGAATCGACTGTAATTTGCAGTGATATAGGTTATCAATTTTAAAACATGCTGCCTGCGATTAGACAAAAAGGCGGAAGGGACGGTTTTCTAAGTTATAGTAATATAGTAACAACACGGGTATGAAATGTGTCGGATATTTCGTGTTATTAATTTTGTGTGTGTGTGCCTACTTATGTACATGCGTTAGAAGTTATACTTCGTCGGCGTATAAAGATAAAAATCTTTTTATCTTTCGCCTTATTCTCATTATTTTTTTATAAAGCAGTATAGCTTCAAAATGTAGTTGAAAATAGAAAAAAATATTTTCGGTAGACAAGCCCGGGATTTTTTAAACTAAATCGAATATTCTAATTGAAATGTAAGAAAACCGCGGGTATAAAACATTCACTGTTCACGTTCATACTATCAATTCAACTTATTAAAATATTATGTATTATTCTATGAATACAACAACTGACCTATGTTTTAGTGAATCATGATGGTCTAAAATGCTGATTCATAATTATGAACAATAAGTTACAGTTTTATCCTTTATACATCACGTCATACCACGGTTACAAGTATTCTATGTCATAATTATGTGTATGCCAAATTTCAGCGAAATCGATCCTTTTAGCCTAAGAGTAACAAACACAAACGACATACATCCTCGTAAGGTTTCGCATTTATCCATATCCATACTTCCATACTATAAATGTGAAAGTGTGTTTGATTGTTCCTCTTTAACGTCGCCACATAGCTATTATATGCAATGGTTTATATGCTGGAAAATAGGGGGGGCTGAGAGTGACGTAGGCTACTGTTTACCGCGCTCTCTTATTCCCATGAGAATATCGATGTTTTGTTAGTTGATACATATTCAGTAGTTCCAGACGTTGTTAATAGATGGCATTAGTAAAATTCATTTGCCCGTTCTAAATCACTCTATCAAATGCTAATGTTAATTCCCTTTGACCGTGCAGGCGAAGCTAGTAAAATATACGTACAGTTTAAAAAAAGGTGTTATGGTGATGGGTGATCTCAATTTGATGGGTGAAATCACGTCGGGGTCACCACTTTGACAAAGGGAGATCTATCGCCAGGCTACGTATGCCTGGGGAGCGGCCGTGCTCCGACACTCGTTCGGAACTTGTATATATGCGTGGTATTGAGAATACTTCGATAGCGTGTTTCAGAATACTAGTACCGCCATCTCTTGACGGGTTGCAGGAAGTCGCATAATGTAAATGTTTTAAATATAGTACTTTTAGTTTAGAGTTATGAATTCGGTAATCTTTACAAGTACGGCATTGGATTTTTTTGTTAACATTCTTATTTCAACCATGCTGTTTACGTGGTAGAAACAGATCCGGTCTATGCTGCATTCATTTCAAAAACTGACATATAAATTCATAAGTCATCATCGGTATTTGTCTTATCGGGGATTGAACCCGGAACCCACTGTGTTACCAGTATAGTGACCGTTCCACAACGTACATCGTTAACATTTCAGTATATTACACAACTGATATTCTAAGATTTCTGAATTACAAATACCCCCACATAATTATATTTACTGTAAATGGGAACCCGTGTCACTTATAATAAAATCCTGTGTCTGCGTGACGGTTGACTCGTTTCCACTGCTTCTTTATACAGAATAAATATGGTGTATGACGTCATCCTGATTATTCTTCAACCGCAGAATTCATCAGGTCACATAGTGACTAAGTAATCTATAATAATATTAAAAAGAGGAAAACTTTGTATTCTTGTATGTTTGTCATGAATTAACTTAAAACTACTGAACCGATTTTAAAAATTCTGTCACCATTAGGATGCTACATTATCCCTGAGCAACATAGGCTATTTTTATTACTAGAATATATAAGGCGTCTTTGCTAAAACTTGGGTAATGTGATTCAAAGTGTAAAAATTTTTACTCATTTTTTTTTTTCATTGCATACACTGCGATACCTATTGATAATAGAACAAAAAAATGTTCTACAATATAAGAGAACATATTAATATCTACGAAAGACTTGGACACCGCCGCCGCACAATGATCAGTGTACCCTTACGCAAAGCAGTCGTCGCAAAATTTTTTGGGCCTACTATCGGAATAGCATCAACCCACTGCTATGACTATTGACCAAATCCCAATTACAGATGGGGGGAGGGAAATGTCCAGGAAGTGGTGCTCTAATGTATAATGGTTGAATAGATTACATTATAGTCTTCGCAAACGAAGTTGCATCGATTCTGCTAGTATTTTATAAAACAAAAGTAGATAACGTTCACTAGTGTTGTAAGGAATGGTACTATGTGATATTTGCGAATGCGAATGTTGTTTTTTTTTAGTTCTCGGTGTAGGGTGACGGAGGATATAAATTTAAGTGACCTTTTTTGGAGTTCTTTTGCATAGCACTGCAATTCAACATTCGCGAAAGATTCGCACAATTTTTGCGAATCCGAATATTCGCGAACGCGAATACGAATATCCGTTACATTACTAATGGTCACGCAGTTTTCCCTAACCGTTAGAGCAAGGGCTTTTATTAAAAAGGATAATTTTGTTTTATAATCACTACATAGTATAAAACAAAGTCGCTTCTCGCTGTCTGTCCCTATGTATGCTTAGATCTTTAAAACTACGCTACGGATTTTAATGCAGTTTTTTTGCTAGATAAGAGTGATTCAAAAGGAAGGCTTTTGTGTATAATACATGTATATTATAGTACAGAAACACTGATAATTTTAGATTTTTTACTTTTATGCGGAAAAAAGTTCGCCGGGTCAACTAGTATTTTAAAAAACAAAAGTAGGTAATGTTTACTAGTGTTGTAACGAATGATATCATGTTGCATTGCATACAGGAATATTCCTAACCGACATTCGCGATGCGACTGTTTTTTTTAGTTTTCGGTGTACGGTAACGGAGGATATACCTAAATTTAAGCGACCTTTTTTTGGAGTTCGAATTAAATTTCTATAGATTTGGTGACTTTTTTATGCGAATATTACATCACTAATGCTCACGCTCACGCAGTTAACACTTTTCCCTAACCGTTAGAGCAAGGGCATTTATTAAAAAGCCGGATAATTTGTTTTATATTAATCTATATAACTTTATCCTTTTTAGGTCTTTGTGTCCAAATATTAATATAACATGGAAATGTTATAATAGATTTATTTTTGAACTTTTTTTTTGTTCTCGAGGGGGAGATTTATTTTTGAACTGGCTGTTTTAGCTTTCAGTTGATACACACATTGTTAGGATAATAAAAAACCTTTTCTCTGACCTCAGGCGCCATCTTTTATAACTATATAGCATATGTCCCTTTACTGAGTCAATTCCAATCATATGTCCATGTTAAAATCCGTCAAACCGTTTGAGCTGTAACGCGTACCAAAGAAATGAACATACACACAAACATGTATAAGTACATACATACATACATACATACGCTCCAAAAACATTAGCTTCCTTCTGATGCAGTCAGGTATAATATGAGATGAGTTTTGAATTCGAACCTGGAACCCCGATTAAGGGGCTTATCAATGCCAGGGTTCCGCAAGTAAAAGTAGCACACGGGCATGCAATTCAAATGGCATGGCAACTGCCGCACATCTGTAAGCAACTTCGTACAGAACAGAAGTTCTATCTAAAGTCATTCACATATGCCTTGCTAAGGCTGAGGGCTAAGAGGGTAGATTCAAATAAAAGTGAGCTGGCAACCACACTCTTCCACACAAACATAAGAACCGTTTGCTACCCGCATAACGGTCTGACGCGCAAGGGGTCCCGGGTTCGATTCCCGGCCAGACAGGTATCTGAATGATGAGTTTATATTCCTGTTGTGGGTCTGGGTGTTTGTGTATTCTTCTTGTGTCCATGGTACCCACAACACAGGAGAAAATCCTAGTGTGTCGCTATGGGTGTAGAAAGCGTGTTTCGCGCTAGATATTAGTGTGGCGTTGGTACATCCCCGGTCAAAATTTATACATTCTACCACCAAAGCAGCAAATGAGCATGTGGACTGCATGCTTATTTGATACTTCCATATTATACAAAAAAGTTTTTAAATGTTTTCCGTACCTCATTCAACTCCCTCGAAGATCCACTGCAGTTGGTGATGGAGGTGTACGCTTCGAACTCCAGCTTGATAGCCTCGCAGAGTATCGACTCCATTGAGTTAGGTTCTATCCTGTGAAGTAGAGATGGCAATAATAGTTGAAAATATTCATTGGTTAACTGATAACTGATAAATATTTTTATCAATATTTTTATTGGTTGAAAATATTAGTTGATATTTTTATTAAAGTCTCGTACTTAATAAAAAATATAAAATAATCACAATCTCAGCACTTGTTAAAATTATCGTTTAGTTCGAATGAATAAAAATATCACAGACAATAATTATTACGTAAACATCAATATTGTACAGTATTTTTAGTGCAATAGAACATAGAATTGAATGCGGTGACTATTTTCTATGGCTAACGTCTACGGACTCGGAGTCAGCAGGCCATAAGCGACGTGCGAGGCGAGTTGGAAAATGTTCCCTATAGCTTACAAGTTACAGTCGAAATCTTAATGCAGTATATAGTGTTAAAATTATTGAGTTGATATTTTTATTCAATATTGATAATATTGCATAACGAATAACATGGTTGATTTAAATTATTAGTTAAATTTATTGGTTGATGGTTATATTCATCATCTCTACTGTGATGATATTTTACTTGATATTTTACTTAGCAGTGATGCTGATTAAATAAATAAACTTATACAATTAAAGTAGCAAGAGCAAGTGGTCACTGCTGCCCATGGACATATGGCTTCAAATAAAACAGGAGTTTTATTTGAAGTCAATCACAGATGATGCTCCCGAGGATATTGATCGCTTTATTTGAAAAAAATTAAAGTGAGGCGAATAGAGGAGCTATTAAAAAAAATTGATAACCCGCATAATGGAGTGTTTATTATACCGGTCTGGCGCAGTGAGTTCTGGGTTCGATCCCCGCACAGACGAACGTCTGTGCCTTAAGCACGATTTTATGGTTTAAGAAGAACTTTATTTCCCATAAAGAATTACATCATTCACTTACTGAGAAATCATAACATAAAAACATTATAATATGGGGCGTAGGCACAAATAGTTATAAGTTTACCATCTAGTTACTTTGATAACACACAAAATAAATTTTATACCTAATTATTATGTTTTATAACGATCATGGTTGTTTAGTTACATTATTTTTTCTTACACTTCTTTCTTTTGTAACACAAGTTCACCTAACAATATCCGACAAGAATCTATTTGGTTGTTTTTTACTTTTTATCTTAGTTTTACTATTATGTGCATATATTTAGCTTCAATATCTCGCTTTAAATTTTCGATAGAAACATTTGTTTACTTGGTGATTTTAGATACATTTTATTTCCCTTCATCACAAGGTTTAGAAGGTGATAGAACCACACCACCAGCCACACCTATTTTTTCGATAGAAGGGTGTGGTTGCCGGCGCACTTTTATATGAGGCGACCATCATAAGTAGTCCTCGGGAGTAGCAATGCATCTGTGATCATCTGACTTCAGATAGAACCCATGTTCTATATGAAGTTGTCCATGGGTGGCAGTGACAACTTAACATCAGGTGGACTCCATGCTGGTTGGTTAACCCCTCGAGTCCCGAAATTCCCTACTCACCGCCCTTATGTTGATATTGCCTTAGCATATGAGAGTCCCGGGGGGTAACGTCCCCTATACGTACATACGTGGTTTGCTACTTCAATCAGTAAAAACCACCTACCTCTCAACATCCTGCAAGATGTCTCTCGCCTTGTTGACGTCAGGGTCGGTGCTGGTGGAAGGTATCTCCTCGCACACGTGTTGGGCCTTCGCCTCCCTACCATACACTATTGAGTCGCCGTTTGTTAGGATTTGTCTGAGAACAAAATTCTATAATAATCAATAATTTCGATGATGAATCGAGAAAACAATGTAAATTGTAATTATAAATATTACACAGTCAATCAAAAAAAAAAACATACAAAACAGGGGTTCAACCTAAAGTCAATCATGGATTTTTGATGGATATGATATTTTTGAAGGTAGTAGAACCAGCATAGTTCGACTGGGGAAGTACCACCGCCACACCTATTTCTAACGTGAAGCATTTTATGCGTTTAAATAAGTCCTTCATAGTCCTCGGGAGTAGCAACACATGTGATTGACTGCAGATGGAACCCAAGTTCTGTATGAAGTTGATTACAGATGTCTATGGGCGGCAGTGACCACTTACCATCAGGTGGACTGCATGCTCATTTGCTACTTCAGTCAGATAAAATAAATGTATTTATCTCCCAAGGCCTAAGGTGACATATGAAATTAATTTACTATTGGTCTTAAAATACTACCTGTGATATAACTTGACACCCGAGTCTGGTGATATCACAGCGGCATGCTTGTAACATATCTGATATCAGATGCTTAATGGACTCTAAGAAATTGTCTGTAAAAACAGTCACTTTATCTATATCTTATAACTTCTGTTTTGTATGAAGATGCTTACAGATGTTCATGGGCAGTAATGACGTGGGATGCACACTTGTCTGCTACCTTAATCTTATAAAATTAAATTGCAGGTAGGTATTTAAAATTTTATGCTAAAGATATTGACATTAAAAAGAACCATTTAGAGAATTATACACATGATGTAAATTTTCATGCAGTTATCCAACTTGGACTATAATTTTTATATAATGGCGGATGATCCGCAACACTGAGTGGTATTCATACTGATCTGAATTGTAGTGAGTTCCAGGTTCAATCTCCAGGCAGAGACTTATCTAAATGATGAATCTATATTCCGGTTCTGGGTTTAGGTTTTTGTGTTTTTGTCTTTGTGTGTCTAAGGCACCCACGACCTAGGAGAAAATCCTAGTGTGGGGCTATGAGTGTAGAAAGAGTTATTCATTTAATAGTGCCTATTTGAATTTTATCATTTATAGTGATATTAATTTTGTAATTATTTACTCGATATATACCAGGAAAACATTGAAATTGTACAGCCTAGTAAATTGAAAAAAATATAAAACTTTAATTAAAGCCATAATTAACCAACCTAGCCAAGTGCAAATTGAATTCACAAATATTTGTAATTAGGTAGTTTTATAAATGTTTTCCTTCATTATTTAAATGTTACAATTAACCTTAAAAATTAGCAGCCAGATATTTGAATCTCAGGCCCTCAGCGTGAAGACCTAATTCCATAACACTATACTATCTTTTCAAAATGATGCCCCATGTGGTGCTGCAGTTACCATACTGGTCTGACACACAATGGGTTCTGGGTTTGATTATCAGCTAGATAGGTATCTGAATGGTGAGTTTAGATCTTATTCTGGGTCTGGGTTCTTGTGTATTTGTATATGTGTGTGTCCATGGCACCCACAACACAGGAGAAAATCCTACTGTGGGGCTATGAGTGTAGGAAGCGTTATTTATCAAAATAAATGGTTCCTTACCGTATACTATTCTGCTTAGTTTGCTCAGCATAAACACTGTCCATACTATCACACATGTAGGGATCTGCCAGCCTGTGCTCATACAGTGAACGGTTGATTATAGTCTTTTCATCTATTGGATACACCTTCATGTACTGTGGGTCACTTTGTACTGGCGCAAACTGGTTGTAAACCGGAGGGGACTGCATTGACTCCATGTCCTGGCTCAACGGAGACTGTACTGTGCTGTTTGGACTACATGTGGTGCTGTTTAGCACGTCATACTGCAGTACCGTCTCCTGAACTGGCATGTAGTTCGCTGAAGTTTCCTCGTCAAGTTTTATGTTCTTTGAGCTTGATACAGTATCCTCTGGGTCCTGGAGTTGCCGTTTCTTCGCTCTGTTCTCCTCTATCTTTCGTCTCTTTTCCGCTTTGTCTTCGTCCGACATTATGAACTCCTTCACCATGCCGATAGAAAAACATTTCTCCAAGCGACATTTTTGACAAAATCTCCGCGTTATAACCGTTATTTCGCAGTTATTAGAGAACGGGCACTTGAATTCCTTACTAGTTAGCGCGTTCCGTCTGAAAAACGCCTTACAACTCTCACAGGAAATTGCGTTGAAGTTGTAACCCAAGGCTTTGTCTCCACACACAAGGCATATCTTTTGCAGGCAATTCGGCAAGTCCTTCTTACTCCCAGTGCCTTCCTCCACCTTATTATTCCCCTCACTATCCATTTTAGTCACACGAAATAATCACATCACTGATAAACACTTTACGAGATATCAATTAAGGATGTCGCCTTGAAAATCGCGGCACAATCGGATATGAAACATTGTGTGCGGCGTGAAAGCAGTAAATTAGGCGATTCGGATTAAACGCACGCCTATTTCGTTGGTAAGGGAAGATAACGCGATAATTTGCTAAAATATTTTGATAAATACTAGCACAAGCGATATTCATCGTATCGAATGACTAATGTCACTTATTATGTCATTCCAGCTGTCATTGAAGGACAGATAGTATATACTTTGTTATAGTTATAAGTTCTATGATATATTTAAACTTGAAATCAAATCATTCAGCCATTGATAAACAAACTATTCAGGGTCGTTTACGAAGAAAAGGTTGTAAAGAAATAATCCGTGTTACTCAGAAATGAGTACTACGCGTAGTATTTAGATAATACTAGCTCGGATAATAAAGAGTTACGTTATCTACTGAGTTGTATGATTCATAGATTAGATGGTGTCAAAAACAAATCATTTTAAAAATGTATAGATGGTTCTACTATTTTTGTGGTAAGACAGAAAACATACATAGCTGAGGCGTTTAATTTAACAGAGGTATGCATGTATGGCCAGCATCTGTTTTTCCGCTGGGGTTGATTACATTATGTTTACCGTCTTACCGTCACCCTTTTTTTTTTTTTTTTTTTTTTGTTTTCGAGGGGGAAACCTTCCAAAGGTACCCGACGCCGTGAGAGCGACGCTGGGTTATGTGGGATTTTTACCGCACTAAAACCCCCCCGGTGGCCGTCCTCGGCGCTGAAAAGGGAGGACTCCGGGATCTCGAAACGACTTCAACCGGAATCCTCCGAGCGCGCTGCCCCATCGGGCTCCTCCCAGATGGGCGGCTGGGCCCACCGCTCCGTCTAGTCTTTACGACGGTATGCGACCACACATACCGCCGTCCTTCCCGGGATTGCCTGACCGAACGGTTCGAGCTCCCACTCTAGCCGTCTGCAACCCCGGAAGCCCCTTTTAGTCGCCTCTTACGACAGGCAGGGGATACCGTAGCCCTATTCTGACCCCGAGGCTACAGGGACCTTACCGTCACCCTACCGTCACATTATGAGAAATGTGGGATAATAGTTTGCGAAAAATAGTTTCCTTTGTATTTTATATAATACATTTTAGAGGTTATTTTAGATAATTTTACAAAGTACTTTTTATCATTCGATATTATTATTAGTTGATATTATAGGCCACTTTATAGATAATGCTGATAAGTAAAAAAATACTTTATTAAGTAAGTATAACTGTACTAATTTTGTACTAGTATATTATATCGACTTGTTCATATAAAAACAAGGTTAAATAATTATATTTTTGATAATAATCACATTAGCATTCCATTGGTTGTCAGCCAAAGACTTCATATACTCATACATACACACAAAACTGGGATCTTCTGCTTCTGCTTGACCATGGATTGAACCCGAACCATCTGTTATAACCGTTGTCAAAAGTGGTGACTATTCTTCATGTATGGCTTAACACTATTGTTTATCAGACATTCTATTTATAACTATTTTTATCTTATCTTAAAAGTAATTTAACGCCTAGTAACACGATAAAAGTTACAATGTTAAAGTATTTTAAATCAATACGACAATCATGAGAATTAGATATTTAATGTTACTATTAATTTATTAATAGATAATATACGCAGAGAAGAACAGAACTATTACCACAATTAAATTTCCATTTTTTAAATACAAAAGACGGTGTTATCGCCACACAATGATTTGTGCCAGACAATTTTAGGGCGCGGAAATAAAATGAGTACGAACGGAAAGATTAGTAGAATAAATATACATATCAGATAAAGGATTAGTGTAAGGATAATTAATTAATATATATGTTTTAATATTTTTCACATTTACTTATACATTAGTGATGTAACGAATGTCATTATTTGGACATTCGCGAATATTCCTTACCAACATTTGAGAATGCGATTTTTTTTTATCAGACTGAAGTAGCAAACGAGCATGCAGTCCACCGGTTGGCATAATAATCTTCATACAGAACATGGGTTCTATGTGAAGTCAATCACAGATGCATTGCTACTCGCGAGGACTATGATGGTCGCCTCATTTAAAAAAGTGCCGGCAACCACACCCTTCCATCGAAACGCAAGAATTGCTTCACGCTAGAAATACGAATGTTTTTTTTTAGTTTTTAGCCACATTTCAGTTTTTACATGCTGGAAATTATACTGTAACTTTAACTTGCATTACCATGTAAAAACATGATTAAAATTATATTTAAAAAAATGGATATAATTAAGAAAAAGGATATAATTTTTCGGTGGTAGAGCCAGCGTAGTTCGACCGGGGAAGTACCACCGCCACACCTATTTCTAGAGTGAAGCACTTCTTGCGCGAGATGGAAGAGTGTGGTTGCCGGCACACTTTCACATGAGGCGACCATCATAATTCTGTGATTGACTTCAGATAGAACCCATGTTCAGTATGTAGTTGATTACAGATGTCTACGGGCGGCAGTGACCACTTACCAGGTGGACTGCATGCTCGTTTGCTGCTTCAATAAGATAAAAAAAATCGTAACTTCTATTGAAATATGTATAGGTATGTATTATTGATTGTAGCACTTATTTTTCTCTTTTCAGGTTATGAAATGAACTGAAATGTCTTTATTTTGCATAGGCCTACGGGGGCACTTACAAAGTGTCAGTTACATTTTTTTCTTACACTACCACCGGATCGGAAAACGACCTCAACTGAGAAGATCCGTCAAGAAACTCAGCGGGTCTGTCTTTCTTCTTACTTATATCCTTTTTTTTATATAATTACAATCATGTTTTTTTACATGGTAATGAAAGTTAGCTCCAATATCTTCCCTTACAGTTCAGTAAAAGAGAACCCTGTTTGGCAAGATACGCTACACTTTGAAGACGTTAAGAACGTTACGTTACGTTAAGAAGTCTGTTTTTGCTTTTTGTTATTATATTTTTATCCACCTGTTAATATCTAGTATCTACGTATTGTACTGATAGCACCGGATATAATCAATCTAATATGGATAAGATTATTAAACTGTGCAATTTAAGGTGACGCGAATTAAATTTATGTATTTAAAATAATGTATTTTTATCATCATAGCTTAGCTAGTAGCTACATAGTATTTAGGCGTATATATGAAATGTGCTACTTTGTAGTACGTTATTTGTTATAAGCTACTCTATAACAATTATTAAATAGGTAATTGTGTCCTATTGTTTCGTTCGCCATTAATTTTATATTATTATAAATTATGTGAAATGCCAGTAAAATAAAATCATTGCATTTTTTATGAATAAAATTAATTTGTTACTGTATTCATTATTTTTCTTAGTTTTATTAAATTTGATACCATGTCTCTAGGGTTTATAATACATCGCCCTGTAGTTCCGGGATCAGAATAGGGCTACGGCATCCCCTGCCTGTCGTAAGAGGCGACTAATGATATCCGGGCCCGTAGCATTTGCTACTCTTGCTATATGGTTAATCCGGCACTGGTCAATGGGCATCAGAACATTATTTGAAATAAAATATATATCGATTATAATTAAACGCTTCCTACTCGAAAATTGTTTACATTACTGATCTCGTACGGTACGGTACGTGATAGAACACTTCGATATAAACATGAACTTGTGGAATTTTATTATAAACAATATATGCAAAATGCGCAACTGGTACTTTGGGTCAGCAGAATTTATGTTGCAGTCCGTTCGAAAATAAAGTACTTAAGATATAAGTTATTAGCCGTTTTATTTTATTGAAATTTTGGCGTTCAATGATTTTATTTATTATTCAATGATTTTATTTAGTATTCTAGTAGTTTGATTCCCATTTCATTCGGTACCCTTATTTACACATTTTTTCACAACCCTGCAGGGGTTCATTTAATATCAGACCATACTTACATACGACTCTGATGCCTTTTTTTCTTGAGGGGGAAATCTTCGAAAGGTACCCGACGCTATGGGAGCGACGCAGGGTTATGTGGGGTTTTTACCGAGCTAAAACTCTCCGGTGGCCGTCCTTAGCGCTGCAAAGAGGATTCCGGGATCTCCAAAGGAACGCAATCGGAGTAACGATTTTGATGAGTGTTCACACTAACACATCATGGAAATTATGAATTGAAATTGAAATAATGTATAACTGGTATTAACAAGAATAACACTTCGCTGAGCGGTATTAGCGGCAACACGTCCAACAAAGTAATCTTTTAACTCACTCAGCTGACCCACTTTTATGCATTCTGATCGCACGATAATGTATGCCTACCCGCTCTTTGTTGCGTGAAGAGAAGGTATGAGATACCCTCTCTTGTTTAGGTATATTAATAGATTACGAATTATAAAACTAGATGACGTTAATTATGAAATGTATGCAGAATTCACACCATGCAACCTCATACTAAATTTCCCAAACAAATTAATAACTAAATAAACAATCAGGGGAAGTTAGATAAAACCATTTAAAAATGTCATACTTGTACGCAGAATGGTGAATACTACTTGTACGTAATTACAACAAATATGGTTCGATATGGAAGGTATAACCACCACACCTATCCCCCTTCCCCTCTTAATAAAGCTATTGTAAAACAATTATGCCTACAACACAATTGTTAATTATTAAAAAAAAACTTATTTGCCCCATTTGATCGGAGTAGTTAAATAGTCTCGACTTAAAATGTCTAAAATCATCAATTCGCTGCATCTCACATCAAACATGCAAACATAAATCACGTTCAACAGAATTTCGTTTCATTTTCTAACACACCACATGATGGACCGCATCTTGACTTTAAAAGCGTTACTAATAGCCAAATTCCTCACGATTCTCTCATCGGTCCACGCGGGTACTTACAGTGTGCAGATTGGCACCGAATCACACGTTAATCTGGTGGATAGTCGGTTCCTCAGCTTCACTATTGATCCTAAGTATCTCTTTTCGTCTAGTGGAAAATACAATTCGTAAGTAAATTTATTTATTAATCTATATTTCTTAAACTCATCTCCCTCTCTTTAATTCTCAAAGGAGATTGTTTTTGCTTTTGTAGGTCAAGACCCTCTCTTGGTATATTTTTTTTTAGAAAGCATTTGTGTGGTAGTCGGCTCACTTTTGTAAGAGGCTACCATATTAGTTCTCAGGATAAGCAACGCAATAAGGACGGACTCCAGATAGAATCCAGATAGCTGTCCATTGGCAGTAACCACTTACCCTCAGGCTAGTTACATACTCGTTTGCTACTTAAATCTAAAAATGCGATTTAAAGTCTCTTAAAGAATACTGCCTAATTAATTTTTGTTCAATATTTTCTTTTTTTTTTTTATCTAATTGAAGTAGCAAACGAGCATACAGTCTACCTGATGGTAAGTGGTCACTGCCGCCCTTGGACATTAGAAAGCAACTTCACATAGAACATGGGTTCTATCTGAAGTCAATCACAGATGCGTTGCTACTCCCGATGACTAAACTGGTCGCCTCATTTAAAAGTGTGCCGGCAACCACAACCAACCACCACGAAGGTTTGGTGGTACTTCCCCAGTCCAACTACGCTGGTTCTACCACCTGTAAAAACTAGACTTATCTATTTTTACAGAAAAGAATGCATTTGCATGGCATCATCTCTCACACCAGCATACATAAGGATAGCTGGTCCCTCAACATCACACACGACCTTTCACAACTCTACGATATCCATTGACGCTCTAAGACTGTTAGACGATGGGAACTCACCACATAAAGTATCCTTGAACGAGTACCAACGCGAAAATATCCGCGATTTTGCGAAGCAGGATCAAGTGTCAGTGACCCATAAGGAGTGGGAGAAATTTGTACAATGGGCGAAGAAGACTGGGTTTGATCTGGTCTTCGCTTTAAATAATGAGGAAAAGACTCCTTCTGGTATGTGGGATCCGAATACGGCGCTGAATATCCTCACGGTAGCTGATAAGGCTAAAATTGGGGATATCTTCTGGCAATTGGGATATGGTGAGTGGCATGACTATTGAATTTATTGATTTAATTAATTTGGTAAATAATTAAATAATTATGTGGTTAATTCTACTAACAATAGGGTTATGTGTTGTTACTAAAAAATGGATCCTGGTTATCTAATCAATAAATTAGTGAAACTTCTTTATCAGGGTTGGAAAAAAATTTAGTGTAACATTTTTTCGTTACGCGCCATCTTTTTCTGTTACGCGCCATTATCCGTTACGTTATCCCTACCACGCGTGATATTAGATAGATTATTATAGATTAGATTATTAGATAAAGTTTAATAAAAGCCTTTTATTAAACTTTATCTAATTTAACTTTATTTAACCAATTTCTGTAAAGTTGCATATAGTAAATTATTTTTTGAAAAATAACGTCATAAAGAAGTTTCACTTCTTACGAGTGTACGCTAGTACACGCACACATTTTTTTTTTATAAGATTGAAGTAGCATACTAGCATGCTTCGACATTTTGGTAAGTGGTCACTGCCGCAGATGGATATTTGTTTTTTTTATATTGGATTGAAGTATCAAACAAGTGTGCAGTCCACCTGATGGTGAGTGGCCACTGACGTCCATGAACATGTGTAAGCAACTTCGAAGGTGGTAGAACCAGTGTAGTTCGACCAAGGAAGTACCACCGCCACACCTATTTCTAGCGTGAAGTATTTCTTGCGTTTCGATGGAAGGGTGTGGTTGCTGGTACACTTTTGTATGAGCCGACCATCATAGTCCTCGGGAGTAGCAACGCATTTGAGATTGACTTCACATAGAACCCATGTTATGTGTAAAGTTGATTACAGATGTCGCAGGGCGGCAGTGACCACTTACCATCAGGTGGACTGCATGCTCGTTTGCTACTTCAGTCAGATAAAAAAAACTTCATATAGAACAGATGCTAACTGAACTCAATCACATATGCGTTGCCACTCCCGAGGACTAAGATGGTCGCCTAATATAAAAGTGAGCCGGTAACGTGGAAGGATGTGCTTCTACAGAAATGTAAGAATACAGTATGGCGGTGGTACCTCCCCGGACGAACTGTTCTGGTTCAACGACGTAGTAAATTATACCTAGTTTTGTGATCTAAGCACCACTTTAATACGTTTCCTTAAAAACGATCACCGTTTTCGTCCATACATTGCAATGTAAAATAATGTATATTGCATCAAAATATGCCCATATATTGTAATATACATAGCAATATGGACCGAAATGTAACCGGCGATTGTTTTTGAGAAAACTTAATCGTGCAACTCGTGCACTGTAAGCACTTTAATTTTTATAACTTAGAACGAAGGTTCTTCTCGTAGGTACAATTTATTCGTCCCTGTAGCCTCGGGGTCAGATTAGGGCTACGGTATCCCCTGCCTGTCGTAAGAGGCGACTAAAAAGGGCTTCCGGGGTTGCAGGCGGCTAGAGTGGGAGCACGAACCGTTCGGTCAGGCAATCCCTGGAAGGACGGCGGTATGTGTGGTCGCATACCGTCGTAAAGACTAGACGGAGCGGTGGGCCCAGCCGCCCATCTGGGTGGAGCCCGATGGGGCAGCGCGCTCGGAGGATTCCGGTTGAAGTCGTTTCGAGATCCCGGAGTCTTCCTTTTCAGCGCCGAGGACGGCCACCGGGGGGGTTTTAGTGCGGTAAAAATCCCACATAACCCTGTGTCGCTCCCACGGCGTCGGGTACCTTTGGAAGGTTTCCCCCTCGAAAACAAAAAAAAAGGTACAATATATTACAGATGTATATCGCATCCTTTGAAAGTGAGTCGGCAGCAAAAACCTTTCACCTTTCATTACTTAAATACACTTTTACCTTATTTCACAGAATGCAACAACCAATCCATAGAAGAGTACCTGAACGACTTGGAGACGTTACGAGTGATCACGGAGACGTTTCCATCAGGCAAGGACCACTGGCGAGTGGTGGGTGGTGACGTCACACCTTGCCTCACCGCTGACTCCAAGAGTGACTTTAAGGACTACGTCGCATTGTCTGATGAGATGTTTGATGCTGTGTTTCTTAATGGGTGAGCCTTGAAACTAGCCGTCGTCAACCCATTATTGTCCCACTGGGCACGGGTCTTCTCTCGGAATGAGAGAGTTTTAGGCCATAGCCCACCGCGCTGGCAAAGTGCGGCAATACTGGCAAATTGGTGGATTTCACACACCCTTTTTTTTTTTATTGACAGGGAGGAAACCTTCAAAATGTACACCGGAGCCTTTGGAGAGACTCCGGGACTTCACACACCTACGATAACTTTTTTTTTAAAGAACTCTCGGGTGTGTAGGTTTCCCCACGATGTTTCCCTTCACCAAAAAGCTGTGATAATTAGTTTCTAATACGCACATAAATCAGTGGTGCGTGCCTGGGTTTGAACGTCGGACCTCCCGATCCAGAGGACAAGTTTCAACCATTAGGCTATCACTGCTTGATATTATCCGCATATTAGTAGTATGAAAGAAGCATATTATACGTCATAAAGGAAATCCCAGCAGAAAGTTCTAAATATCAAAATCTCTTTACTTCCAGAAATTCTTCATCCCAAGAACTGGAAAGAATGTCAGAGAAAGACCGCATAAAACTTCTCAAAGTTCTCAGTCGGAGTACAACTCCGCTGTGGCTGACGGAAACCAACCATCGTGTCCACGAGCTGGAGAGAGCAGCTGATTGGATGACCAGTCTTGGATACTCTGCCAGGAACGGGTTCGCTGTGCACTTTCGAGAGTTGGTGGAGATGGAGCTTTATGAGCCTACGTTGGTATGTCTTGAGTTTTATGTCTGATTATCATGAACCTAGGCAAAAAGAGAACAGGTCGCCCCCCTACCAGGTGGACCGATGACCTGATGAAGACAGCGGGAAACCGTTGGATTCAGAGGGCACAGGACCGGTTGGTGCCATTTAGGGGAGGCCTAAGGCCTAAATGTTCAGCAGTGGAAATCAAAAGACTGATGGATGGATGGATGGATATCATGAACTTATTTTAATTATCTTTGATTTGAAGATTGTGGTCTGTGGCGCTCTTGGCACAGGATATTATAAATATTGTTGTGGTAAGCCATGAGCAGCTCTTATCAATCAATGCATGAATATTCTCAAACAGTAGGTATATGATGGAAATGTACAACGAGGTTTGTTTCAGTAGAATTACTAATGATAAGAAGGGTGGGATCATAAATAAAGGTGGAGAACTCAAAAGTATAGAATTAGATAGTAGAATCAATAAAGCAGCCAGTTGCATTATGTGCAATACGAGTTTCATAAGACACACAAGTTTGTATAAGCTATTTACTAAAGTGTTAAAACTTTCCAGAGTTTCTACATGGCGCTATTATTCAAGAACTTAGTAGGTGAAAAAGTCCTGAATGTGGACATCGAGGCATCCGAAGCTACAATGTTTGCGCACTGTACATCGCTGCGACACAAGGCGGTGCCTGGCGCAGTCACCTTGTACGGAGCGAACATGGACGTCGAACCTGCTAGATTCTCCATCAAACTGTCGAAGAAGGAAGAGGGTGGGGATATCATGCAGTTCATATTGGGACATGATCTTAATGGGTAGGTTTGACTATTTGATTTTATTTTGATGTAAGCCAAATACCAAATGAAGGCCAATAAACAAACATATTTCATGAAATTTTATTGATTAGAATTTCAGCATGAAGTATTATTGTATCTATTAAAATATTGGTCTTAATTTGAAGACTGAGAAATCGGTAGAAGCATCGTAATTATCATCTGATTTGGTTTTTTAGTTATTTGTTTTATACCAACATTTTTATATAATTATCTTTCTGCGTTTTATTTTTCTAAATTTCTGTAATTTTTTGCGTATGTCCATCTAAACATACATACATATATATGTATATACATACACAAATACA
Source organism: Spicauda simplicius (assembly GCA_949699795.1). Taxonomy (NCBI): domain Eukaryota; kingdom Metazoa; phylum Arthropoda; class Insecta; order Lepidoptera; family Hesperiidae; genus Spicauda; species Spicauda simplicius. Next base: position 726,742 of record OX453079.1, on the reverse strand, counting down.
TATTTTGAAAAATTTCACGAAAGATCTAAAATCATATGAATTGATTGAAATTTACTTTTACAGAAACATAATCGTTAATGGACGACCGATGTACTATGAAGGAGACATTAAGCCAGTTGTGAAACGGGTACGTCCATATAAGACATTGTTGCTTAATTTACCGCCCAAATCCTTTGGTTTCTGGGTCCTTGCCAATACACAAGTAGATGCCTGTTATGATATTGATGAAAAAGAAGAAACGGTATATGTTGAAGCCATCCCCGTTGAAAATGATAATGACAATTATTCTAGCCCTAGGAAATCTAAAAGATCAATAGATTTTCATAAGAAATCTCCTATAGATCTTCTTGAATTACTGAATAAAACAGACATAGCTCAAGAAGGGCAACCAGAGAATAAAGTTTCAGAAAACAGAATAGTTGCCTCAAATGAAGAACGGACGAACAATCTAAATTTATTATCATTGAAGCAAACTGATACTGAAAGTGTTAATAAAATTAATTCAACGAAACTTAAACGACACACTAAAAGACAAAGAGAGAGAAGGAAAATCCCACGCAGATATCACAAAGAAAAATATCAAGAAAACGGTTCTATATTTGGATCTAAGCTGATTTCAAAATTGAAAAATAGCAAGATAGCGAGGAAGCCACAAATTCGTAGAATTAGAGGTAGCAAAAGGAATTCCAAGGGTCTAAACCGAAATTTGAAGAAAAAAATAAAGAACGACAATGTTTTAGATGAAACGAATCGAAATGTGAATCGCAAAAGTGTTCATGAGAAATTAATTTCAGGTGACCAAATAAGTAATCCAGATTGTGATTCTCTAAGAAAACGTAAACGCAGAAGTATTGATGAAGATAGTAGAAGGGAAGAAAGTGTTGATACCGTAGATGGGCATATAGGTCAAAAATATAGGAAGTTAAGAAATATAATAAAAAATAATATAGATGAAGAAACAGAAGACGTGACATATGAAAACGAAATTAATGAAGATAGAGGTATTCTACCAGTTGGAAAGATTTTGCATAAACTTAAGAAAATTAGTTCTCCTATAGAAATATATAAGAAACATAACGACCAAGATCAAGAAGATTATAATGAAGATGCGTCCGATGAAGATGAATTTATTTTAAAGACAAAACTATTGGATAATAGTGCTATTATAAACATTAGTGATAAGACGAACCATGGTTTTTTCAGATCTACAATTGATGAAGTACTCTCCATGTTAGCTGATTTGAACAAAAATCTGAATAACGTTTGGTCCGCTCTAACAATTTTAGAATAAATAGAACTAGCTGAAAAGTTTATTAACAGGAATTTTAGAAATGTGGAATTTAAAAAGACTGAAATATTTCGATCTGATAGCAATATCTGGCAATTTAACAGGCTGCTAAGTAAATAAGTTGAGCGTTGAATTTAGTATATAGTTTGTAATTGTAAATATGTATTATAGTAAAGAAAATAAAACTGGAACAATCAATTGTGTTATTATTTTATCCGTAGTGGCAAGTCAAAAACTTATGCATTAAAATGCTAATTTCAATAAAAAAATAATTAGCAAAATTAAATTAATATTTATCAATATGAAAGATAAATCAGGAATTATTTTTTGTAGTATATAATAATATATTTTATTTGCACATAATACGTGGATTTAGTTAATACAAAAGGTCTGTGAAGAGAAATAAAACAACTGGGTGGTGGTACAATGTAGTTTATTTATAATTTAACAACATGGTAGATACGCCACTTTCAAACTCACAGTAAAGTTCATATGAAAATGGCCACCTCTAAACATTTTACATAACTAATTGGGACCTCTTAAATAAAGTTAACAATGCTTTGCAATAGTAAGACACGAACAAATCGATAGCGAATAAGCCTACTATATAATGAGACCTACTAAGTGATAGAATAGACAGAGAAACTCCAACTAAATAATCGACAAAAATTGTATTTCACAGGTTCCTTTAATCAAGGTACCAACTAAAGCCATCGTTAATAAAGTTAACAAAGTTAACAAGATTTTTAAGAAAGCTCAATCCGATTTTATTACCTAAAAACATTTTCAACAATAACCTCTTTATCGTTTCCCTCGTAACTCTAAGTTATATGTTGAATAAACTACAAACGTTTTGTCTTCATAACAATACAACATATGAACCACGTTCTTACCAGACAACGGTTTCACGAAGTTCCTTAACGTTTATTTTTCAAAATTTGTTACACGTTTAAATATTTAGTTCGATCTCGGTTTTGCAACATTAACACTAGATGTCACTAATATTAAAAGATAACGCGCTAAGTGGTTCTATTAGCCAAATAACTATACTAGTAGAACAAACAGGCAAATTCGAGGTATAAGCCTAGATGTTGAAAAAATCACCAATATTAGTGGAATAAGTTGATACATTAGGCTTATATCCTCGAAAATACATCAACATTTTCAAACTTCAACTATTTAGTAGACCGTAAATAAAAGACTTCCTCGCACAATATAGACAAGATTTTGTTTTAAAAATATATCCAAAGCGCAACAATTGGTCTGTGGCACTTAAATCAGTTCTTTATTCAAAATAATCTCTATACTATTCGGAAAAGTCTATAAAATATGTTCTGCCTAACGATGATTGGAATACTGGTTTCAGTGTATAGAAGCTCTTGTGTCAGTGTGGTAGTGTCGTTGTCTCTAAGTCATCTACTTGCTATTTAATATTGCAGAATGTCTGACTTTAACGGCTTTTTCTACAGCCATTTATAATAATCACTTGTAGAAAAAGATTTGACATCGATAAAATCATCATCGACAAAATCTTTCAAATAGTTGTTTAGATATTGTATTTTAAATCTGATTAGTTTTTAGTTTAGTGTTTCATTTATGGTTTATGTTTGGTAGTTATTTATTTATATTTTATCGCATGTATATTTCATCGATGACAGTCCGTAAAGACCAAACATGTTAGAAGTGATACATTTATTACAAACCAGTACTGATTGGAACACTGTTTATTAGTGTCCGTTAGTGTAACATCGTGAATATAGTGTTTTATCTTTTGCCTCACCAGATTGTAATGATTGTATCATCAAAGTGACATCTATTTAATAACTAGTGCAACTATCAACTGCCTAATTTGTCAAAAGTTTAACAATTCGTGTGTCAAAATGTACGACTACTTTTAACTCTCGTAATGTTAGAAATCGATTGCATCATGTGAGAAGAAATCAGCTATAACAGATATTATGTTATTAAAACTACTTTTGTAATATTAAGAATGATTATATCAAGAAGTAGATATTTAAGTAAGGAAAGTTGGTAAAAGTGATGAGTTGTATTTACATAGCTCAGATGGAATTTTCTTTCACATAAATGCTATCAGGTACCTAACTTACGAGTAACGGGAATAGGAATCCGCAAGATTGTAGAAAGAATACGTATGAAGAGAAATTAATCTTTACCAAGTGCCATCGCAGGCCAAAAAGTCATACCCCCTACAGAAAATGATCTAACTGAACATACACATATATAAATAGACAACAATAATAGAGTATATAATATTTACCCTGAGTACAAAAGTCATAAGATCAATCCAACTGATTTTGTCGAGGAGAAAATTCTGGAAATTGGTCATAATCTTAAAATTATTTCTAAGGGCGTGTCAAACAATGATCATCGTTTTGATTTTACAAATAATTTACAATTATTACTAAACTACACGTCTACCTTGTATAAACCTCATTATAAATTCACTATATTAATAATCAAAATGAAATCGGTTTGTCCAAACGTTTACTTATTGCCAATAGGTGCTAATTTTGAAAGACAGACGGGTCCGAGACAATGTATGTAGCAGTTTTAGTTGTGGAGTGATGCAGTAACATTAATATATAAACAATTGTATTTCGATGTTTCAATGGAAGCATCGAAATAGAATTTAAGAATACCTATATAAACAACTAAACATAATATAAACAAACAACCATTTGATATCACCCAAATTCCTTCACAAGTAGCAGAGCTAAGCGATGTTTTTAACTATTACTTAATATTACACTATACACCGAACATTGAAAGCTTACGTACATACAAGACAGCTTTACCTAAAGCGTCTAATATAGTATTATTAATATTAAAAACGTAAATTACTAGACTTATAATGAGAGAACGACACCGGAATCACTTTCCAAGAGCTCTTACACTTCATGCAAAAAAGTCCTTTACGTTTAAATCCATCAATATCCTGAAATTAGTCGTTCATTTTAAATTAGTGACAGTTAGCGAGAACATTTAAACGTTTAGCTATATCTAAACCTCGCTACGTACCAAAATAATCTCTAAAACACTCTACGTAAATGAGAGCCAACAACGAAGAGTATAGTTTAGATCTACAATAGAGAAACAGGAGAGAAGAGGAAGTGGTAGCGTAGGGAAACCTTAGATATATTGAAATGGACAGACAACTGACAGAGGTGAATTGGTCACGTAAATAATACAAAACAGGTCCGAAAGAATCTTAATCCTATTATTGTTTATTCCGAATAACTACGAACAATCGTTTATCTAGAATTGCCATGCACATACATAGAACTATTTTCGTAATACATGATAAACCTAGACTAAACACACGTACACTGTGAAGATTTAATGTTATACCTTAATAATATAAAGATTGTGAAGGTTTTAATGAAGGAGGACGGGTCTTAGGTAAAGAAGAACCCATTAGCGACAATCTTTCGATAGATTTGAATGCAGGCGCAATGGTAGCTACGAGTAGGCGTGTCGAACGTAAGTTCCTACAGAAACAAGCTATGAAAATATATATCAATGTGCATTAGAGTGCGAGAAAATATTTTGAATCTTATATCAGAAAATAGAGTAGCATTTTCAATAGACGTTCAGAAATTATTGTTGTATTTGTCGTATTTACAAGTGGGTGTATATTGAATAGCTTTATAAGATCTGATTCCATGAAGGATAACGTGAGGATAGGTATAATTGACTGAAAGTTAGTTAACAAACGGAACATGCGAAGTATTAACGAGGTGAACATTGGTGTTGAAATTAGTACGTATGCAAGCATTACTCCTATGTAACTAATACGCGAAATTATTTCGAATGGAAATACATGATGTGCTCAAAAGGAATCCGTTGAAGGATTCGAAATCTACGAAAAAGATGATCGCTTATCCGAGTGAAGAAGTGTCCGAAGCCGAGATGAGAGAGTGAGAAGAGTCAAGATAGATCAAGTTAGTAGAGAAGCTAACGTGTGAAAATCGAAGGGCACGAGCGGTCGGCCCGCGTCGGCACACAGCATTAGTTTATTTTTATTTATATATCACAGCTTTTGACGATAACAAATCTTTTGCATTTGCAGCTTAAACGCGGAGTCAAACGTTCGAACAATTACCTTTAACAACATCACTAGATAATCCTCCATACCCGCGATGACTAATTGTATCAACGCATACACGCGTCCCGGTGGTGTGCAGTGTCGCTCGTGTATTTTGTTAGATGATCCAATTACTACATCGAGGGATCAGCCAACTTCACCTTAAGCCGTTAATCGCTCGAAAAATTTGCTCACACAACGTTAACTTTATACCTAAGCGTAAAACATCGATAAAACTTTAAAGATTGCGTTAACTACACTAATTTTGTCAACGGTAACACAACGAGAGGTTCGGTGTTATCTACAACTTTACAATTAGTCTAAACGAACATCGATCTTACATTAAGACATGCAAAAACGAAACTAACAACGATCACGCCGCCGAGTGCGACGCTACCCGCACTCGCCGGAAAACAGTTAACAATATTGTACCTATTATATGTTCGATGTGGGTATTAAGGCTAGGTCGATTACAGGTATGTACACCTAAACAAAATACACTGACACAATATCGATTACACTGCATAAGCACGCATGCAAAAGATTTAGAGGCAAAAGTCGAAGAGTCCGAGTGGAAAGTAGCGAAGAGCGCAAGCGACAGACCGGCGACCGGAGCCGGCGACCGGTACCGGCGATCGGCGCCGGCGAGACCAAGCCGACTGGAATTTGGATGAAAACAAATATCACGACCTAATACATTGTTATTTCAATGTAAGTTGCATTCCGAAAGATGAGATAGATGAAAAGGGAGTTGCTGAATCAGAGTCGCCTACACGCGTGCTATTCTTAAATTACGATAATCCCTCGTTTTAATAATAATACACCGTTCTAGTTGTATTTAAATTTATTTCTTCTTTACACTTAAATAACAATATATCACAAGCATCAACATATGAGTGTGGTTCGTGCTCATCGGGTCGCCCGGTTGCGTTGACTTTTTGACCTTACGTTCTGATTTCTCAGTGTGATCAGGGCGCTCTCCACGATTTCTTTTATGAATGTATAAAAATATTATTGCTTATTCAAGCACCAACGCGCCACTAGCCAACTACGTTCCGAAAAAATGTTGAATTCGATTTCCTACAATATTGAGCGCGGATGATGGGATCGCATCTGTTTGTGGGGTCAGGGTGGATGATGGTGTGAACATTGCCATAACAATGAGCTTAGCTACATCATGTATTCGGGTAATATAATAGGGTTGGCAGCTTGCACCGCCGGATGTCTCCACACGTCGCTCACTGCATTACGCATTTGCTTTCGATCTGCGACTTGAGTTCGTTCACTTGCGTTTCGATGGTGTTTTTCAGTTCTGGAAAGTACAATAGCTCTATTTTAGTATACATTCATTTTATTTACATAATTTCATATTCATTAGGTACTATTGCGCTGCTCTGGTTGCCTTGAAAGTCATTTCTGCCTTTAAAAAAATTGACCGTTCTCTGTGGTGGTATTGGCAATTACTTTTCCAACTAGTAAAAAGGTAATGGGATATAATTATTGAGTTGTTGCACAGTGAATAGTTTAAATAACCTTAGCTATTTAAGAAACTTCCCAAAATAAAAGGAACCTAATGCAAGTTTTGCATTAGGTTCCTATTATCATTACCGTGCGTTATTTCAAATTTCAACTCTTCGGATCGAGAAGGCACATAGCCTTAAAATAAGGCGTGCTAATAGTTTTAACAGATCCAACGTTAAAGCTTAAAATCTGTTCTAACAGGTTATTATTCAGATATACAATCTTGCGAGCCTTTTGATAGTGATGGTTTGCTAATAAGCGTAATGAACGCGGAAGTCACTAATATTATGTGTCATAAAAGGAAATCTGTAATCAAGCCAACAACATTGAAACTCTGTGATAATGTTGTAGATTGTTAGTTGAAGATTCATTATTTTTGGTTTTCTGTACGTGTCTGCTTACCCCACCCTTATACCAAGCAGTGATAATCAGCTAGGGAGGTACTACCGCTACATCGTCATGTAGTGTGATGCAGTGCTGGCGTTTAGGTGGAAGAGAATAGTTACCGGCTAACTTATATATGAATCATCTCAGTGCTAGGAAGTCGCACCGCATCTATGCTCCACTTTAAATAGAACTCCTGGTTTGTATGAAGTAGCTGACAGATGTCCATGGCCGACAGTAACCGTTCACCAGGTAGTAACAGGTCCTACTTCAATCCATATCCATACTTACTTCTCATCTCTCTCATCTCATCAACCCATTATTGGCCCACTGCTGGACACGGGTCTTCTCTCAGAATGAGAGAGTTTAGGCCATAGTCCACCGCGCTGGCCAAGTGCGAATTGGTGGAGTTAGTTCTCCTATTAAAAGTACTTACTAGTGAACTCGTCCTGGTCTTCCAGCTCGGCTTCGGCAGCCAGCTCCTCAGGAGTCTTCTTCTTTCTCATGAGAGGGTTGTCGGGCTCCTGCTGTTGCTGTTCCTGGAGTTCCTCCTTCTTGGGGATTTTGTACTGGAAGCAGTAGAAGAGAAGATTTTAATAACAATACATTTATAACTTAATATGTTTCATAGAAAAAAAAACAAAAACAATATCAGAAACAAGGAGATTAAAGGTATACGTTTTAGGCTTTTTTATAAGGAAGAAGAAATAAAGTATTTTTGGAGCAAATATTGTTACAATATATAAAAATGTCTTCCGTTACAATATTTTAATTTCATTGTATTTTGTTACAAAATTAATTATCAAAATAACCAGACAAAAATCTTGATACATTCCAAGAATCAGAATGGGAATGTTTTATTAGTATCTTCTTCTGCGGTTTAACTGTTATTAAAAAGCCTCAGAAATGATTGCATAAATTTTCCGGTGCTATTTTTTATATTTTTTTCTTATAGTTTCGCAATAGGTATATACTTATGAAGAAATCCACGATCACGAAATTAAAAGACACGTATGAAATATCTTCTAAAATGAATATTGACTTTTATAAAATGGCTTTTTCTGGGCATGTTTTAATAAATACCTAGTTATTACCTACATGCTGTAGTGATGTTTAAACTTGCAACACGCTACCGCGTGTTTTGGTCGAAATAATGGATTCTTTTTTTACATAAATAACTATTAGTCAAAATACATAACAAGTAAGCACGTTTTAATATAATAAATAAATGACTTAACTGTCAATACATAATCACTTCATATCTGTTCAATGAGTAATTAATGTAAAATGTAATTATGAGTTCTGTAACGTGTATGAATTTAAAGATGTCTACCAATTCGCACTTTGCCAGCGCAGGTGGGTTATGGCTAAAATACTCTTTTATTCTAAAAGAAGACTTGCGCAGAATTGAGCCAATAATGAGTTTGCGATCACGATTATTATTTTAATTAAATAAGTCCTACATAAGTTTCTAAACGATGAAGAAATTCCAACACGAAAGCAATCGTCAGTCGTCGCCGTAATAATAATAAAAATAAAGCGTCCTTAAGCAATTTTCCACGACACGGAAATGGAATTTAGAGAATGAAAACTGGTTTTTCCCTAACGTGCTTTTGCTTTTAACCGCATTCTCTCGCACTGGGACATTAATTTTTATGTGGAAGCCCTAGATTTCTTTCTGTAAAATAGAAGAAACATGTCATTTCTGGTGCCTAAGTCTTTTCTCCACTGCACCAATCTATGACGACCCGCGTGGCGGAGCGGTTACTATACCGGTCTGACGCGCAATGGGTCCCGGGTTCGATTCCCAGCCAGACAGGTATCTGAATGTTCAGTTTAGATTCATGTTCTGGGTCTGGGTGTTTGTGTATTCGTCTTGTGTGTCCATGGTACCCACGACACAGGAGAAAACCCTAGTGTGAGGCTATGAGTGTAGAAAGCGTGTTTTTTATAATCTTTGAAGACTGAATTTCCGCTCACACTGTAGAAGAGCGCTTAGTCCATGTAACTAAGCGCTCTTCTACAGTTTGATTTGCACGATTTAAAAATCCGTGTCCACTGCCCTTAAGATATCCTTAAGGGTAGAGAGGGTAAGGCGTCCCAATATAGCACTACACCAGCACGTTAATTTTCGCTAAGGACGTGCAAGATGTCCAGAGGTATTCTTGTTTCAAACGTCCAACCAGTACCTAGTATTCATAAGATAGCCTGTGAGCCTTATTGTAAGATATAAGAGTAAACAAAATGTCATTCAAGACATGTTCGTAAGTGATCTGTCGCTCAACATCTGTGTTACAAATAGGATTTAGGTCCCGCGATTAGCGCTACAACCTCTGTCAAGGGTCAAGGGCTCGTGTAAATGTATCTCGCTTACCACATTGTTTAGTGTACATCCAGTAGTATCAACGACTTAGAGTGTTTTTTATAAACGATAGAAAAAATTGTTTGATATACATACTTTTATTCTTGATCCAAGAATTTGTCGTTCTTCATAAATGAAAAAGTTATACTGGTCTAATACGGAGAAATAGACATAGCTCTCAAAATTAAAATTAAAGTGGCAACGGGCCGGCCACATCGCTCGTAGGACCGATAACCGATGTGGAAGGCCCTCGAGTGGCGACGACGTTTAGGCAAAAGGAGCACAGATCGCCCCCTACCAGGTGGACCGATGACCTGAAGAAAACAGCTGGAAACCGTTGGATTCAGAGGGCACAGGACCGGTTGGAGTGGTACCATTTATGGGAGGCCTACGTTCAGTAGTGGACATCAAATGGTCGATGGATGGATGGAATACGGAGAAATATGAAGATGTGGTGGCTCACTAACAACACCCATTATAACAGAACACAGTAGCTCTAAACACTCTTGTGATTTGACAGGAATAGGTGTGGCGGTGGTGCCGCCGTAGTTCAACTAGAAGAGGTCTTATCACCTTTTAGTGTATCAGTTAGATTTATGATTTTCTTGGACATAATAGGAGTAACAGATTCATGGTAAGCTCGCCCTTTCAATCCGAAGATCGAGGGTTGAAATCTCAGACAGAACCTTTGATTTTTCTACAATTAATTATCACGATTTATCGGTGAATGTAAAAATCGTGAGGAAACCTACACGCCTGAGGTCTTGCAAAAATGTTTTTTTTAAAAGTGTGTGAAGTCTACAAATTTTCACTTAACAAGCGCGGTTGACTATGACACGAAACCTTCTCACCTAGAAAGAGGTGCTCAGAATTTAGACAACGAGTTGAAGATGAAAATTGTAAAAAAAAGTTAATATTTTCAAAAAAATGTACAGGGTGTTTACCAAATGCGCTTTCAAATTCTTTATATTAATATTTTGACCCAGTTACATGGTTCGTGATTATTACAAAACTCAGTTTCAAGTTTTCTGATCCATCAGCCTTTTGGGGTATTGGACCTCTGGGCATTCGTTACTATTTTTGACAAATTGTTTTATATTAAAATGTATCAACTCCACGGATGTAAATCGTATTTGTTTTTTATCTCACTAAAGTAGCAAACGAGCATGCATTCCACCTGATGGTAAGTGGCCACTGCCACTCATGGACATCGGTAATCAATTTCATATAGAACATGGATTCCATTTGAAGTCATAGATGCATAGCTGCTCCCGAGGACTATGATGGTCGCCTCATATTAAAGTGTGCCGGCAACCAAACCCTTCTAACGAAACGCAAGAAATGCTTCACGCTAGAAATAGATATATTTTCAGGAGGGTCCACTTAGACTTACGGGTAACGACGTCAGTAATCATAGCTGCCGTCAACAACTATTATTATTCAACGTCGTCAGAAAGTAATTTTCCGAGAGCTATGGAAGGAATTTTAAAAATTCATCGCGTTTCTTAGTGTTACATAACTGGTGTCTTTAATGATCTGGATCAGCGAAATATAAATAGTTTGATGTAAAATTTCTACAGCTTCTGAAGGTGGTAGAATCAGTGTAGTTCGACCGGGGAAGTGCCACCGTCACACCTATTTCTAATGTGAAGCATTTCTTGCGTTTCGATGGAAGGGTGTGGTTGCCGGCATAGTTTCAAATGAGGCGACCATCATAGTCCTCGGAAGTAGCAACGCATCTGTTTATTGACTCCAGATGGAACCCGTGTTCTGTATGTAGTTGATTACAGGTGTCCATGGGAGGCAGTGGCCACTTACCATTAGGTGGACTGCTTGCTCATTTGCTACTTCAGTCAGATAAAAATAAATGAAGTTCTTAACTAAGTTAAGAACTTAACTAAGTTAAGAACTTAACTAAGTTAGGAACTTAATATATTTAGCTTTTATATAATTCAGGCTTCTATATATATTTTGGGCTAGCAACGCGTCTGTAGACGACATAGTTCACTTGCATTCGTTTTTGTGGCTTATTTCGTACAATTTCATAAAAATACACAACTTGAACTGGTTAGGGAATAAAAATACATTTTCATGGCAGACCGCCAAAACTCTTTAGGCTATTTATTTCGTATTATTACTGCCCAGCTCTACTCCACTAGGGTCTTGGACGTTACAAGAACGGTTCCGTTATGATTTCCCAAAGGGACCGCTCGATCCAGCGTTGCCACACTCAAGTGGATTGGAGTTGCCATTGTAAACTTATTTACCGAATCCCAGCGAATAATAAGCGATACAATAAATGAAGAAATAAAGTACCCTATTAATTTGCTCTGCAATCAATTGGAAATAAATATTATTATATGTTAAAGTTAATGGTCCCAGGTTCGATTCCCGGCCAGACAAGTATCTGAATAATGAGTTTAGATTCATGTTCTGGGTCTAGGTGTTTGTGTATTATCCGGTTGCGGTTGGACCGAGTTCCCGGAGTCCTCTTTATAGCGCCGAGGACGGCCACCGGGGGGGTTTTAGTGTGGTAAAACAAAAAAAAAGGTGTTTGTGTATTCGTCTTGTGTGTCCATGGTACCCACGATATAGGACAAAATCTGAGTGTAGAAAGCGTGTTTTTTTTAATGTTACGTTTTTATACGTATTTTTTTGCACTGTGCGATACTAATTTATTACATTTCATGGGCGGAATTTTAAACAGTGATTGTTCTTAACATAACTATGAAACTTTATACAGGGGGTAGAACCAGTGTAGTTCGACCGAGTAAGTACCACCGCCACACCTAATTCTAGCGTGAAACATTTCTTGTGTTGCGATGGAAGGGTGTGGTTTTTTTTTTATTTTCGAGGGGGAAACCTTTAAAAGGTACCCGACACCGTGGGAGCGACGCAGGGTTATGTGGGATTTTTACCGCACTAAAACCCCCCCGGTGGCCGTCCTCGGCGCTGAAAAGGAGGACTCCGGGATCTCAAAACGAAATCAACCGGAATCCTTCGAGCGCGCTGCCCCTTCGGGCTCCTCCCAGATGGGCGGCTGGGCCCACCGCTTCGTCTAGTCTTTACGACGGTATGCGACCACACATACCGCCGTCCTTCCCGGGATTGCCTGACCGAACGGTTCGAGCTCCCACTCTAGCCGTCTGCAACCCCGGAAGCCCCTTTTAGTCGCCTCTTACGACAGACAGGGGATACTGTAGCCCTATTTTGACCCCGAGGCTACAGGGACGGAAGGGTGTGGTTGCCGGGACACTTTACTTACACTCGGGAGTAGCAACGCATCTCAAGGTCCATCAGTGAATCTCAAATGGCTGATGGAACATGAGAGAATCCATTTCAGCGGTCACCAACCAAACTTCCGACCACACCTGACACTGCTTAATTTTGTTGTTTAATTACGATCTATGCGAGCCTTAGACTATGTGACTTTTACTAAAGAAGATATTAAGTGAATTAATATAGAAAACACGTTTAGACATTAGTAAGCCCCAGTTATTGTCACTAAGTAACGATTGTTAAACTTTATTGAAGCTTCCAAGGTTAAAATATTTAGTTTTATTAAAGTGGTGCCATTACGTATCTTTTTTCCTATTGCAGCATTACATGTTATGAATTCAGATTTCGCGTGTATATCGATCGAATTTGACAAAATTGCATTATGACATAATTACAAACTTTTATTCAATAGATTAATTTTGAGATACTATTAAGTATTTATTTTAAAATGTCTCAATTCCATCGAAAATTATAAAAAATCAAATTGATGTCACATTTTATTTCTTAGTAATATGTAAAACTTGAATATGCTCTATGGTTTTATATTCATATTAATATATACTTCTCCAAGTACGTAATAACATGAATACAAAACCGTCTCCGTCATCATCAACGTCCGTTAGCACATGTTTCAGTTATATTGTAGCTGTGTAGTTAAACTACTCAACTAAGTTTAGTATACTAAATGCAGTAACCTAAGTTGTAGTGTTTAATAAATTAGATCTAGAGAAATATATATCTTTCTCACTTTGATCTCAGATCCCAATGTCATACCCAGCTACTGTAGATTGTGTCTGTAGTTCCGGGATTACAATAGGGTTATGGCATCCCAAGCCTATCGTAAGAGGCGACTAAAAGGTGCTTCAGGGTTTGCGAGGTTGTAGAGTGGGAGCTCGAACCGTTCGGTCAGGCGACCCCGGGAAGGACGGCGGTATGTGTGGTCGCAAACCGTCGTAAAGACTAGACGGGGCGGTGGGACCGGCCGCCCACCCAGTAGGAGCCCGATGAGGCTACGCGCTCAGAGAATTCCGGTTGCATTCCTTTGGAGATCCCGGAGTCGTCTTTGTAGCGCCAAAGACGGCCATCGGGGGATTTTAGTGTGGTAAAAATCCCACATAACCCTGCGTCGTTCCCAAGGCGTCGGGTACCTTTTGAAGGTTCACCCTCGAGAAAAAAAAGCTACTGTACATGTAACAAAAGGTAAACAATAAGTCAGAAGTACAATTGCAGTCGAAACTAGAAGAAATCCATACTAAAGTTAATTCTATATTTTCTATTCTTTGAAAATAAATAAAAATAGAAAGCCTATAGATAGAAACTACAAAAGCAATACTTTTAATTCGCTGGCAATTTATCAGAAGCTTATAAGAGGCTTAATTACATAGAAAATTACAGTCAAGTGATCCGGGACGATCTCTCTAATCCTTATTGCAGCGAAATTTATTCTAATTTGAAAGGATTTTTCTCCGCTGTCCTCCCTAGGGACCTCATTAGAGTTGCTCTCTATTACAGATTAAGAAAAGACGATTTTTATTAGCTATGTATTAGTGTCATTTTATTTATGGTTATTTGATATTTTTATTGGAAATTGTAATTTTATGCTGACAACACTTAAGACTGACATCTATTAATTTAAAATAGAAAAAAATAAAAGTACTTTACTAGACTTTTCTTTATTTCTGCGTATGGCCAGTGCATTTATTTTAAGATTGCATAATTTTTCATACACATCATTGAAGAGAATAATAAGTTGTTATGAAAAAAAACTACTAATAAAATAAAGAGGTATAATCCATAAATTTTTGTAATGGTTTATTTCCTTAATTTCAAATGATAATAAAACGATAATGTGTGCTATATGAGAATAAAAAAAAATATCCCCCTCAGCTTTTTCCTGATCGCAGGCGCCATATTTAAAAATTACATAGCCTATGTTACACTTAAAACTAAGACAATTCTAATGATATGACATAATGTTACAATCCGGCAAGCCATATACCGACCCGCGTGGCAGAGGTTATCATACCGGTCTGACGCGCAATGGGTTCCGGGTTCGATTCCCGGCCAGACAGGTATCTGAATGATGAGTTTAGATTCATGTTCTGGGTCTAGATGTCTATTCGTCTTGTGTGTATGTCCATGGCACCCACGACACAGGAGAAAATCCTAGTGTAGGGCTATGAGTGCAGAAAGCGTGAGTGTGATATATAAACATACACACTCAAAAAACTACCTTCCTTCTGGAGCAGTCGGATAATCAAGCCTCTCGCTGTCGCTCTGAGCTGGATACTACAAGCTTTTTTTTTTCGTTTTCGAGGGGGAAACCTTCAAAAGGTACCCAACGCCGTGGGAGCGACGCAGGGTTATGTGGGATTTTTACCGCACTAAAACCACCCCGGTGGCCGTCCTCGGCGCTATAAAGAGGACTCCGGGAACTCGGTCCGACCGCAACCGGAATCCTCTGAGCGCGTTACCCCATCGGGCTCCTCACAGATGGGCGGCTGGGCCCACCGCCCCGTCTAGTCTTTACGACGGTATGCGACCACATATACCGCCGTCCTTCCCGGGATCGCCTGACCGAACGGTTCGAGCTCCCACTCTAGCCGTCTGCAACCCCGGAAGCCCCTTTTAGTCGCCTCTTACGACAGGCAGGGGATGCCGTAGCCCTATTCTGATCCCGGAACTACAGGGACGGGATACTACAAGCTAAAGACTTAAAAATAAAATTACATCTTCACGCTACGTTATTATTTTATCCAGACACAATACTTAGTGTGCTTTATTGTGATTTGCGACTCTTGCGTCCTCGGGGCCTCATTATTGCCGTGTTTTCTCCATAACAAGCTAAGTCTGGGTGTTTTGTGAAACGTGATCTCGCGACTTTTGTCCACTTGTTACAATTATTTTTCTTGGATATTTCTCTCATTTATTCGCATTAGTGTTATATGACGTTAATACCCTGGATTAATGTAGTTTTATTTACTTTAGTATGTTGCGACAGATGTAGGCGTATTTTGTTTTTTATTTTATTTTATTTTTATTTTACAAGGTGGTAGAACCAGTGTAGTTCGACCGGGGAAGTACCACCGCCACACATATTTCTAGCGTGAAGCATTTCTTGCGTTTCGATAGAAGGGTGTGGTTGCCGGCACACTTTCATATGAGGCGACCATCATAGTCCTCAGGAGAAGCAACGCATCTGTGATTGACTTCAGATGGAACCCATGTTCTGTATGAAGTTGATTACAGATGTCGATCGGCGGCAGTGACCACTTACCATCAGGTGGACTGCATGCTCGTTTGCTACTTCAATCAAATAAAAAAAAATAAGAAACATACAATATTCAGTACATACAGCTTATTACACATAGAACTAACAAAAATCAGCAAAGTTTCCACTTATAATTAATACATAAAAAAATTAAGATGTAATTTTTTTTACACAGTTATTTTTTACACAGTTATTTATTTTAACTTAATTAACCTACTCGGTTAATTAAGTTAAAATAAACACAAATAAAAGAACGAAAGTGAATTAATTGTTAATGATATACGTAATACTTGTGTTTATGAAATGATATATGTTTATGAGTATACTTTATGTTAATTTATCTCATCACTACATAGTATAAAAAAGTCACTTATCGCTGTCTGTCCCTATGTATGCTTAGATCTTTAAAACTACGCTACGGATTTTTTAATAGATAGAGTGAATAAAAAGGAAGGTTTTTAGGTATAATACATGCATAATATAGTAGAGGAACGCTGATAATTTTGGATTTTTAACTTTTAGATGGAACGAAGTTCGCCGGGTCGCCTAAGCAAACTATATGTTCGAAAAATAATATACACATGGAAAGACAATTAAAAATTAATGACGTGTTTAAAATTTAAGAATGAATGGCATTATCCAGATTTAGTATTGCCATTAAATTAAGTTATAATTGTTTTAGCAAAATAAACTCCTATAAATATACAAATATATAAAAATATATTTAATAAAAAATATACAATATCCGTATGTAATAAATAATTAAATTTTGTAATTAAACTAAACATGTTGTAACAAACAAATTTTTCCTGGAATTTCCTAATAAGGTACCTATTAAAATACAAAATTTATATTTATTGTACACTAATGAAATTCAAAACGTGGATTTTGTGTTTCGTAATTTACGATTTTGGAGGGGAGGTGGTCCCCCGAGATCTTCGGATTAAGTGTAATGAATACAGCCATGATATATGATATTTTGAAAACTCAATGATTCGAAATTATTACTAACGAGCTTCCAAAACTATGCTGGAATTCTCAATTTTTGAACAGGAATTGTTCGTTATTACCAACCCATTTCTGTCCCACTGCTGGGTAAGGGCCTCCTCTTAGAAAAGTTGAGTTTAGGCCACAGTCCACCATGCAGGCCAAATGCAAATTGATATATATTTTACGCACTTTTGTGAACTTTTTTAAATAATTTTAAGTAAAAAATCTACACGTTTCTCTTCGATGTTTTGTTCATAATCGTATGAAGTTTTATCTAATTTTAATAATATAGAGTACATAATACAGTACATAATTTTGAAAAAGCGATCCATGCCAAGGATTCGAATTTGGGACCTTACAGTCATTACATTAAAAATACCACAAAAAAACACTTTAAATCTTCTTCTTTATTCTTCTTTCTTCACTTCTGTAGGCGAGAAATGCGCAAAGAAGTCAACCTGACTCGATTAGGGAGTCGCGCGGTCATACGGACTCCCTACTAGAGTCAATTTAACATCCATGAGCTAATCTTCTGTGTCATTCTTCTCTCTTCTGTTTCCTTCTAATTTCTATCTTGTTATGTATTATAACATTATTTAGTGCGCGTAGTATTGTGTAAAGTTATTGGTACAGATTAAATAGAATTTTTATTGATAGAAATAGCGATTTCACAAACCGCGTCGTGTAGCAGTACCCGATTTAGAGTGGGTTCCGGGTTCGATTCTCCGCTGGATATCTGAATAATTTAGATCTATGTCTGGGGTGTTTTTATTTTAATTTTATTTTGGGGTGTCTTTAGGGTACCGACGTGTTTTCATGCTACTCACAATTTAGGGAAAATTCTAGTGTAGGGTTATGGGAACAGAAAATGGTATTTTTTAAATAGTTTTTTATCCGATTGTAGTAGAAGACGAGCACAAATAACGCACCCTTCCAATGAAATGTAAGAACTGTTTCACGATAGAAATAAGTGTGGCGGGGATATCGCCATCAACTACCCTTTTTCTACACCTGTTTTTTTTTTATAATGTTGAAGTAGCAAACGAGCATGCCGTCTACCTGATGGTAACTAGTCACCGCCGCCCATGGACATCTATAAGCAACCTCAGGTTTTATCTGCAGTCAATCACAGATGCGATGCTACTCCCGAGGACTAGGATGGTCACCTCGTGTAAAGTGTGCCGGCAACCACACCCTTCCATCGAAACGCAAGAAATGCTGCACGTTAGAAATAGGTGTGGCGGTGGTACCTCCCCGGTCGAACTACACTCGTTCTACCTTTCAAAAGTTGTTGTCAGTTGATGCGGTATTAGCTCCGGAGACGTCTGGATAGTTTAACTTTAAATAATTCGCTAAGTAGTATTACTTGCAAATGTATTTCCCGTTAATAAAATATATTTCATTAAGTTTCTTCAACGGCACAACGTTCACAAAATTGTTCATCTCATCCGGAGGTCATTACGCGGCATTCCCGAGATTGCCCGGCTAATGTCGTTACCAACTCATCTCAGGAATTGATAGCCCGATAGTGTGGTGGGGCCTGAAAGGCATTATCCATAATCTTTTTATACTGAGATATAGTTTCAGGGGACAAAGCAGGCATAGCGAGGAGTTGATTTTGCAAAAATAGTTGTTTTTTCGGTTTTATATTTTTGAAGTAGCAAACGAGCATGCAGTCCACTGGATGGAAGGTGGTTGATGCTGCCCAGACAGATGGACACATGTGTAATTTACTTTATCTTTAATAGAGTTTCTATTTGTATTCAATCATAGATGCGTTGCTACTCTCGAGGACTAAGATACTAGTTAAGTCAAATGTACAGAATTTGGTATGTTTTGTTAATGCTACACTAAAAGAGGGTAAGGTTATGACAGTTTTCTGAAAATGTATTTGAATTTTTTTCAAGGTGGTAGAACCAGTGAAGTTCGATCGGGGAAATACCACTGCCACACTTATTTCTAGCGTGAAGCATTTCTTGCGTTTCAATGAGGGGTCTACTTCAGTCAGATAAAAAGTAAAAGAATGAACTTGTGAGTGTAGTACGTTTTTGTTTTCTCGAAGGGGGAAGCCTTCAAAAGGTATCCGCAGGGTTATGTGGGATTTTTACCGCACTAAAACCCCCTCGGTGGCTGTCCTCGGCGCTATAAAGAGGACTCCGGCAACTAGGAACGATCGCAACCGGAATTCTCTGAGCGCGTTTCCCTATTCTGATCCCGGAACTACAGGGACGGTGAGTGTAGTACCTACTACACAATACTATTGCTAGGGTCAGTGGCGTTGCCTGGACCAATGTGGGCAAACTCCTATCAGCGAGGCCCCTTTGCATGATGCCATTCGAATGTGCCCTTGAAAATGCCTCCGTCTCCTCCTGCAGAGGCCTCGCGAGGCCCCTATAAATGCGAGGCCCTGGGTGATAGACCAATGCGCCCACGCCTAGGCGTCTGAACACCCCTCCACCTTTCGGTGGAAGGGTGTTCAGACGCCGGGTTAGTTTCAGACGAGGCGACTATCTTAGTCCTCGGAAGTAACAAGGCCTCTGCGACTGACTTCACATAGAATCCCTGTTCTGTTTAAAAATGACGATGGACAAATTAAATGAAATGAAATGTCTTTATTTTGTATAGGGGGCACTTACAAATTGTCAGTTACATTTTTTTTTCTTACACTACCACCGGATCGGAACACGACCTCAACTGAAAAGATCCGGTAAGAAATTCAGCCTGTTTGTCTTTTTTGTTATTTTATATGTCATTTTTTTAAATATAATTACAATCATGTTTTTTAGATGTTAATAAAAGTTTGCTCCAGTATCTTGCCTGGCAGTGACCACTTACCATCACGTGGATTGCATGCTCGTTAGCAACTTATTCATAAAAATATACGTATGGGTACACGTTTCCTTCACTAAACATCATACTTAAGCTCCCCTATAATTACTTTCATTGGAACTAAAGTGTTTTACGAGTGAATTTTTTATAAGTTAATACAAAAGACATGTGTCACGCGATGATAATTATGCCCTTACTGAACGACTCTATTTATAATCTGTCATTATTTTACAAAATGGCCGCATTGTCAAACATAGTTACTTATTTAGATTTATAAGTGTACGCCTATGTGAACAATTTTTAACCGATTGTATCACAAGGAGAGTAATGTTTTTTAGAGCAACGGTTTGTTAAAAATATAATATTAACAGAAAATTCTTGATTAATTATAATTATTATTAAATTACAGATCTCTTTATTTTGTTTATTTATTATAATTGTTATAGATTGGATTTTTCTTTTTTTTAAACATTGATGTAATTGACTCTAAATTATGTTTCTTATTGACAAGTCCTAAGTTATAATTATTTCTATGATGTTTTCAATTTACGATTGTGTATTTTTTCTTTTGATTTGTAATGTATCTGAGTTAGTTAGTGTAATTGGTCTTGATGGGCGTTCTAGCTAACTATAAATAAATAAATAAATAATTTTTATTATCAATTAGTGGACCAGTTTTGGCTATCGTAATGTAACCAACATTACGATACACGACCCTCATGGTGGTGCGGTTACCATACCGGTCTGAAACGCAATGGGTTCCGGGTTCGTTTCCTGGCCAGACAAGTATTTGAACGATGAGTTTAGATACTTGTTCTGGGTTTGGGTGTTTGTGTTTTTATTTTTGTGTGCGTCCATGGTACCCACGACACAGGAGAAACTACTGTGGGGCTATGAGTGTAGAAAGCGTTTTATTTCATTGAAGATATTCCTTGCAGGAATAAAATGGAGTACATAAAATTGAACTTAATAACAATGAACGACGTGCAAGACTATCCGAATTCCCAAAAGCTCGTATATTTACGTGGCAGCCATATTGAAAATGTAGGGTTAACGAAAAAACGACGGCCTGTGAACAACGAATCGTTTCCGTTACATTAAGCTTTAAGTGACGAAGCTTTATACTGTAGCGTCAACAAAAAAGGGAAATAGGATGAATGGAAAATCAATTTATTTCGTGATTTTAATCTCATGACCGTATTTATTTATTTAAAATGATCACCAACATAATGTACATCAAATTAGGCCAAACAACATAAATAATAGATAAAAGAACATAAGTGACATTACAATTATAGGTGAAGACAGCGTACGACAATAGCAAATAATACAAAGAAATAAAATAATAATTAAATCATAATAATTAATTACAATTTTTATTTAATTTTGTGTGATTTACCAGGCTGTTTCGTTGCAACAAACAAAAAAATCCTCACTTAAAATGATTATTATTCCAAATAATTATTATTTTCTGAATGAAGTAGCAAACGAGCATGCAGTCCACCATGCATGCATGGTAAATGATCACTGCCGCCCTGCGACATCTGTAAGCAATTTCACATATAACATGGGTTCGATTTGAAGTCAATAACAAACGCGTTGCTACTCCCGAGAACTATGATGGTCGCCTTATATAAAAGTGTGCCGGCAAACACACCCATCGAAACGCAAGAACTGCTTCACGCTAAAAATAAGCGTGGCGATGGTATCCCGCTCGAACTACACTGGTTCTACCGTTCTGGTACTGGTACAGCTACCTGAGGATGGCCACTAATAAGTTGGTACCCCTGAGGACTAAGTTGAAACGCCTAGGATTGGTATATCCCCCTTATTTCAGCCTTTACCGGAATTTAGCAGCGTATAACATTTCTGTTATTAGGCAAAAATAGGTGTGGCGGTGGTCCTTTCAGTGTCGAACCAAGTCATAAATGTCCACGATTGCCGCTTACGAGAAAGTGGACTGTGTGCTCGTTTACTATATAATTCTTTTAGAAAAAAGGTGACTTTCATCTATGTAAATTTAGACACGATCTTCGTAATATATACCTACGAGAGGCCATAAATTCACATTCCCTATAAACTACAGATATCTATGACTCGAAATATTTTGAGACAAGGGTAAATTGGTTTTTTACAGGGACCGTCGTCCCCTCAAGGTCGCAGACTACATAACCGCTAGATAATATTGATAGATCTGTTGGTAAGGTCAAAGTAACCATTATCTAAGACCATAGCATTTT
This sequence comes from Spicauda simplicius, assembly GCA_949699795.1. Classification (NCBI taxonomy): domain Eukaryota; kingdom Metazoa; phylum Arthropoda; class Insecta; order Lepidoptera; family Hesperiidae; genus Spicauda; species Spicauda simplicius. The sequence continues at coordinate 704,473 of OX453079.1, read as the reverse complement.
GAGTTATGTTGAGTCTGTCTATATCAATAGTATATTGGATTTAATTGCATTTATTTAGACGATTTTTTTGTTTTATTATAACAACAGGGATGAGAGTATATAAGTTTCATTAAATTTTTCGATATACATTTAGTTATGAAAGCAAATAAACGACCATTTTATTATTATTTACAAGTAGCAAACGAGCATACTTCTACATTTACTACTTCACAGAAAGTGAGTGACCACTGCCGCCCACAGGTATTGGTAACCAGATAATATTAAAATTTTATTTTAGCTTGACCACAGATGCTGGTAGGCTTCTGATAAATTTGCATTCCCTTATGCGCTTTTCCCTTTATTACTGCGGTGTTCAACTTTCAACTTCACACACCTCCGAGTTTTTTTTAAAGAATTCTCGAGATTGTAAGTTTCCTGACGATGTTTTCCTTCACCGAAGAGCAGTGACAATTAATTTCTAATACGCACATAAATTCTCCCGATTGAGAGGGCAAGTTTCAACCATTAGGCTATCACTGCTCTATTTATTATAAATACTTATTTCTGCCAATTAATAACGTTAAACACTGCAGTAATAAAGGGAAAAGTGAGTGGTAAGGGAATGAAAATTTATCAGAAGCGTACCATCTGTGGTCAAACTAAAATAAAATTTTAATTTTACCTGATTACAAGTACCTATGGGTGGCAGTGGTCACCGTCCTGTGAAGTAAAGTAAACGTAGAAGTACGCTCGTTGGCTCCCGATTGAGAGGGCAAGTTTCAACCATTGGGCTATCACTGCTCTACGGTAAAATTAGTGTAAATAAATCGTATAGCTTTTTCTGCGGACCGTCCACCGATATCACACGTCACCGTCGCGCCCCCACAGTAATTTTCCACCATGAACACTCGTTCACACATCCGAACCGATTTACATGGCAATTTCATTATTGCTCGCATGACGCCATCCCCCGTCGTCTTATAGTTGTGAGGGAAAGTGTTGTGTAAATAGATATTTTATGTAATATTGGTCTGGAAGTGGTCTTAATGGAACAATTTGAGGCATGTATAGTAGTCACCCGTCGCAACGGTCAAAATTCGACCGTAATTTAAATTAAAAAACTAAACAATTCTTCCAAAGTAGCACGAATACGAGACCCGTGGGTCTTCTCTCAGAATACACACGCACACGCTTTCTACACTCATAGTCCCACAGTAGGATTTTCTCCTGTGTCGTGGGTACCATGGACACACACAAGACGAATACACAAACACCCAGACGACCCAGAACAGGAATGTAAACTCATCATCCAGATACCTGTCAGGCCGGGAATCAAACCCGGGACCCATTGCGCGTCAGACCGGTATGGTAACCGCTACGCCACGAGAGAGTACTACGTAATGAGAGAGTTTAGGCCATATACCACCGCGCTGGCCAAGTGCAAATTGGTGGACATAATGGTGATATGGTTAAGTCAGTTTTTATATACCTACATAAATGGGGGTTTAGAGCCAGTTAGTTTTTTCCATTACGATTTTCGAGTACAGATTCTGTTAACTGCGGCGAACTATTCGGCGAAGTGTTTGCACGCGCTAATAATGTTTGTTGCTTCAAGTGTCGAAGTGAACGTGTGGCATTCTCGCTAAGAGTTTCTTCGCTATATACTTTAGTTTTTTTTATTTAATTAGACCTAACGATAAGGCTGACGGGCCACCTGATGGAAAGCAGTCACCATCGCCTATGGACATTTGCAACACCAGAGGAGTCGCCAATGTATCGCTGGCTTCCGAGGAGAGCTCTTTTTACACCTTTCTTGAAGAACCCCATGTCATAGCGCCCCGGGAATACCTCAGGAGGAAGCTCATTCCACGTCTTGCACTTCCCCGGCAGGAAGGAGCGCGCAAAGTTAGAATCTTAGACTGCTATATATGAAACGACAGGTTTTTTTGTAGTGAAACTTCTTTAGAATCGATGTAATTTGAAACCCGGTGAAACGAAAATGATACGAAAGCAGTTGTCAGCGTTGCAACTAGATGGCGCTGTACTCCTTCCTGAATCACGGTATCGATTTTACTTCGTACCTACTACTACTTTTTTTTTTTTTTTTTAAAACGCTTTCACTCATAGCCCCACAGTAGGATTTTCTCCTGTGTAGTGGGTGCCATGGACACACACAAAGACGAATACACAAACACCCAGACCCAGAACAAGAATCTAAACTCATTATTCAGATACCTGTCCGGCCGGGAATCGAACCCGGGACCCACTGCGTGTCAGACCGGTATGACAACCGCTGCGCTACGCGGGTCAAACTACTACTACTACTACCTACTTACTACTTACTACTTCGTACCTTTGTACTTTTTAAGAGGTCAAGTTTGGTATATGTATATGCAGAATAAGGTATCTGTGTATGAGTTGCAATGATTACTTGATCAATTTTTGAAAAAACATAATCTTTAATACTCTTATGCTTAGAAATATAAGTCTTGATAAAACTCTTATGCACAGAAATATATTATTTATTACTATTATTAAGTTTCACTTCTTTGTATGTGAATTGCCTTTTTTATTATTACACTCTTTTTTTATCTTTAACGTAAGACCATTTGAGGTGTTGAAATTTCTTTGTATGTTTGTGGCTTATTTAGCTACTGATGTAATGATTGTTTTGCATCGTTTGCGACGCTTGTCCTGTATCTAAACATATATCTTGAAAATAAAAATAGTCTACGTTTTAAATAATCATTCACTACATAAACATGTTCAGAGTAATTATAATTTATGTAAATCGAAAATAGTGCAAAGTGTGGTGCGTAGTACACTTAGTGTTGTGTGTCGTGATATGGAACCTAAAAAAGGAAAAACGAACTAGCCGCAGGGTAGACAGGTTAATTTATCACTAGTGCTTGTCAACGGTTTCTCCCCGCTACCGCAGTTTCGCCGTGACCACGATCCATGCAACTGGGTCGAAATATCGGCAAAAAGAATTCTATAGCAATTCATAAACCGCATATCGTAAGTACCCGTTAAGTATTGTAACGTAATAATTATAAATTTATCATATTTCACAGTGAAAAAAGCTTCCCCCGTTAATCTTAAGCCCGAACAAGAAAGTGGTATTTTTTTTCCATTATAAGTATAATTTATTTACAAATCAAATTTATTTATATAGATACAAAAAAAAGTAAATAAAATTAGATACCATAAACTAGACGAAATAAATACTAAACTTATAAATAAATAACAGGAAGTAACTCATTATTATAAATAAAACAAGCAAGTGGTCTTTACATATTAATAAGGCAATAATCATTAGTAATAAACTTATAATATTTCAGCATAAGTTTGATTACATTATAATATAGAATATGAGAATTCCATCAAGTTTTAATTGTAAGAGCGTGCTTCATAGCGGAAAACTATGTTCGTTAACGGAATTAATACAACAACTGAGATTGTTCTGCCTCTCGTTTATTGTTTGCTTAGAAAATTGTTTCTGTTATTCTTGCTTGTTTATTTTTTATCGAAACAAGATGAAATAGCAGTAAAATCTGCAATTTATTAACAACTTGCTGAACTCCGCAGCTTCGCGTTATAAAAAATCGATGTATCGATTGTCCCGTGGGAGTAAGATATTTTTCCAGAAAAAAAGTAGCCTATATGTTAATCCAGAGTGTCAGCTAACTCCCTACCAAATTTTATGAAAATAGCTTAAGCCGTTTAAACGTGAAGAAGGGACAAACACACTCATAAACTTTCTCCTTTATAATATTAGTATGAAATATGATATGATATTTCCTTAGTTCATAGAGCAGTAGGCTAATGGTTGAAAATCGGCTACTCAATCTAGAGTCCGAAGTTCGAATCTCAGGTACGAATTAAATATGTTTCAGTGGAACAGTAATGGGTTGACGACATTTACTTGTCACCCATCGCAACCGCTGAAATTCGACCGTAATTTAAATTAAAAAACAAAACTTCATATTGTCCAAAGTAGCACGAATATTTCTCTAATTCAAATAAATTGTAATAATTTTCAAGTTATTTTGAACGCATCTGTTAAAGGTAAAAAGAGGTTTAATTAGCTAAGCTGCATTTAAAAGCAATAGCGGGTATTTTGACAAAGACATCTGACACTTTTGACGTTATGTGTTTTTATAGTAAGACATTGAATGTTCTATTTTGTTTATTATGTATGTTTTTGTATTGTTGTAAATGCAAGGTAGTGCGTGTTACGTGTTTTTAGTTGATTTTATGTATGTTTTATGCATTATTTGAGAGAAATATTAGCATTGCGTAATCCACCTCTACAAAAACTATAACCTTGCGTAATTTTATACTCCTCCGTCTGCGGAAAGTATCATAAAAACGGATCATAAGTTTTTGCTTCACGTATTAATATATAGATAATTACTGTAGCTCACTGAAAAAAGACCCGCGTCCAGCAGAGGAACAATAATAGGTTGACGATATTTCCTTAGTACGAGTTCTAAGTGTAGCTCCCATCCCGAACTATTCGCCGAAGTGTTTGCACGCGCTAATAATGTTTGTTGCTCCAAGCGCCAAACTCGAGAACATGTGACGTTCCTGCTAAGAGTTTGTTAAGTACTTTATTTTGTACTCTGACTAGCAACTTTTATTGAAAAGTTTGTGTGTATTTTTCGTGTGTATTTGTGTATATCTAATATATAAAATACTCGTGTCACAGTTTTTGTTGCCATACTCCTCCGAAACGGCTTGACCGATTTTTACCAAATTTTATATGCTTATTCAGTAGGTCTGAGAATCGGCCAACATCTATTTTTCATACCCCTTAAGGGTTAATTTTTTTTTTATTTTTTATATGGCAAAACAACATTTGTCGGGACTGCTAGTAAGGTATAATCGTAACACCTATTTCTAGCGGGAAGCAGTTCATGTGTTTCGGTGGCAGGGTGTGGATCCAGATTACTTTCTACGTCTTAACCGTACTTTCAATTAAGGCGACCATATTAATTCTCGGCAGCAGCATCTGTGGTTGACTTCAGATATTCATGACTAGTAGTATCTACTTGCCGTCAGGGGGACTGCATGACGTTGGTTATATCACTTGACTCGTTTGTTACTTCAATCTTTTTTTATCTGACTAAAGTTGCAAATGAGCATGTAGTACACCTGATGGTAAGTGGTCACTGCCGCCCGTGGACATCTGTGAGCAACTTCATATAGAACATAGGTTCTATCTGAAGTCAATCACAGATGCGTTGCTACTCCCGAGTACTATGATGGTTGCCTCATATAAAACTATGCCGGCAACCACACCCTTCCATCGAAACGCAAGAAATGCTTCACGCTAGAAATGGGTGTGGCGGTGGTAATTCCCCGGTCAAACAACACTGGTTCTACCACCTCTAAAATGATTGGTTCTATCACCTCGCTCGTTTGTTATTTCAATCTTATTAATATCCATCCACCAGCCCTTTGATATCCACTGCTGGACATAGGCCTCCCCTAAATGGCGCCACTCCAACGGGTCCTGTGACCTCTGAATCCAACGGTTTCCCGCTGTCTTCTTCAGGTCATCGGTCCACCTGGTAGGGGGGCGACCTGTACTCCTTTTGCCTTATTATTATAATATGTATTATACGAAAGTTTGTGAGCATATATAGGACGGATATTTGTGTGTTTGTCACTCTTCCACGCGAAAACTACCAGTCGATTTCGCTAAAATTTAGCGCTTCGTCAACCCATTATTGTCCCACTGCTGGGCACGGATCTTCTCTCAGAATGAGAGAGTTTAAGCCATAGTCCACCGCGGGCCAAGCGCGATTGGTGGACAAATTTAGCACACACATAGTTTATGTTTACACATAGCATACACCGTTTTAGAATGGCCCAAGCGGTTTAAGCTGTTGAAATAACCTAGTTTTATTTACAACAAAAAGCGAGTCCTACCAGAAATTGGTTCCATGTTACTCATATTGACCTATTTACACACTTTACCTAACACTGTACTTTGCTGGTTGAATATCCTTTTTATTTATTTATTTTCTGTTTTTCATTGTTTTTATCGCTACTCTCTGTATTTCTCTTGTTACTTCTATTCTTCTATTCTACTCTAACTGCTTTATATGTCTATATGAGATGATGATACAATTATATAAATACAATGTCAGTATGTTAGCCATTTGTACACCCCTACTATTTCTTGCAAATAAAATTTGTTTTCTCTACAAATATTAGGTTGTCTGGAAGACATGACTATTTTAGTGATAAGGCCGCCTATTGTACTTAATATGTTCATGTGTTTTTATTTTTGTTATTTATTTTGGTGTGCAATAAAGATGTTTTTCTATTGTATTGTATTGTATTGAACTCCTAAGTAAATTACATTACAATACAGCCTTGCTAAAATGTATTCGATTTTCAGTGTACGTCATATATACCACGGAAATTCTGTCACAAGTTTTAATTGTGAGGGCGTGGCGCCACTGCCGGCGGAAAACTATGTTCGTTAGCGGAATTAATAAAGCAACTGAACCGAAACGGTTCTTGTTTTATTGTTCGAGCTTAGGAAGTTATTTTTGTTTCGGTGTTTTTATTTTTGGATCGTATGCTCGTACAATGGATTGTGTTGAATTTTTTTTTATATAAGATTGTTAGTGGTCACGGCCGCCTATGGATATTGGATTAGTATTGTACCGCTAAGTTTCAAGACTAAAGAGTGCATAATCATCACGTTGACCGGCTCAATAATTTAACTCAAGAAAATAAATAGTTAATCGACTAAAGGATCTATCTTAGTTAAGCGGTACCCCTCTGCCACGACTTTGTAGTATAAATTTAACAAGTATAAATAATATTTCTTTATGTGAAAAATATGAGTAGCTTGCTCAAACTTGTAGGCTTATTTCAAAAATTATGTTGATTTTTAAAACACTTGTTCACTTATCTTTATAGCGTTGGAGATCTGATATTTTTTAATTTTAATTTAATCGATTTACCAACTGAAAGATACGTATACTTCATTTTCATCACATTTTTGGTTATTGTTGTCGTTCACAAGCGAAAGCGGATAAATCCAGAGGACTGACTTTTACTTCCTCAGTACACGAACCCAAATGCAATAAGAGTTAGTAGAAAAACTTAAGTCGTGAGAAGTTTTAATTGCTTGGGGTGTGGCCCCACTTGCAGCGACATTTAACAAGGACGTTCGTTAAGATAAATTACTGAACACGACTGACATTAAGAATTGTGTATTTAGTAGTTATATTGCATGATACTATAGTAGTTATATGAATGAAACTATGAATCGCGTGGTTAGTATTGCACGTTTATTTATTTTTACGTCGATGGAAAATATGAATACTATCTCTTCATCTTTTTGGTATGTACGAAAATTAAGGCATTTCCTTTACAAAGCAGAATTTAATTTATATTTATTCTTACGTAACAGTTTGATAAACTTCGAAGTTTGGAACTTCGTACTTTGGAAACATTTTTGAATAAGTTATATTTTTTTAATATTGTACTAGAACATATGGTTTTAGACTAATATTATCGCGGTACTCACGGTATGCGGTTCCTTTTCGAATTCTTTTTGCCGATATTTTGACTCAGAATAAAAAAATTTACTAGAACATAAAACACCTATCAACATTTTATTTATATCAAGAATTCGTTATAACGAAAACCTGTGAAAGTGTCTACATAGGTAATTAATAACGCACCTAATTCCAAACTTTGATTTTCCCAAAATCAAATTTGAGACAAAATAACGAACCCTTTATCCCCAGAATTTATAGGGAACAGGCTGTATTAAACTTTGATCTCGTACCTAATTCCGTCGACCCTTCGATATCCGATAAAGTACGGCACTAACGGCAGGGGTTCAAACTCGAAAGATTTAACGAATAAAATTTTATGTATTAGGATCCGTTACGGGTTGAATTTACGAAAATTCTCTTAGTGATATATTTGTTGTTTATGTGAGAGATTTCGTCGCTTAATTGATTTTGGTAGGTGAAGAATGAAAAAAATGTGTGCGTGTACTAGCGTACACTCGTAAGAAGTGAAACTTCTTTATGACGTTATTTTTCAAAAAATAATTTACTATATGCAACTTTACAGAAATTTGTTAAATAAAGTTAAATTAGATAAAGTTTAATAAAAGGCTTTTATTAAACTTTATCTAATAATCTAATCTATAATAATCTATCTAATATCACGCGTGGTAGGGATAAGAAAAAGATGGCACGTAACGGAAAAAAAAAGATTGCGCGTAACAGAAAAAGATGGCGCGTAACGAAAAAAAAAGATGGCGCGTAACGAAAAAATGTTACACTAAATTTTTATTCCTACCCCGATAAAGAAGTTTCACTTCAAAAACATGGAAAAACGGGAAATTTTTGATAATCTATATTCGATATCTATATATCTTCATTATTGTTGAATTGCATTAATATAGTCATGATCAATATGATACACAAAACGTTGCGGGTTCGATTCACGATCAGACATACTTTTGACCGATAAATTAGGATTAATGTTATGTGTCGGGATGTTTATGTACTTTATGTGTGTATTTTAAGTGTGTTGGTTAGATTCTGGTACACTCACGATACTTTAAATCACTAGAATTTAAATTATCGTGAGAAAATAAGCGTAGAAATCAATGCTATAGAATTATAAATAAATTTATTCATTTATTGGTTAACCGTGTAATTGTATTTTTTTTAATTATTATAATAACAACGAATGTTATCCATTTTTTCTAAATAATGAGAAACATTTATATGATATTCAGTTGTTTCGCTTTAACACGGTTTCAAACATACGTAGAGAAGAAATCACACTCATTGTTAGTCCAAATATATATTTTTGTAAAATGAGTAGTACTACAAATCCTATCAAAATCTAATAAGCACTCATTTTCGTAAAAAGGAATTACAAAAATAATTTAAACACAAATTGATTAACTTTATCTTAGAATACGAATACGCTTTCTACACTCATACGCCCCACGCTAGGATTTTATCCTGTGTCGTGGGTACCATGGAAACACACAAGACGAATACACAAACACACAGACCCAGAATAGAATAGAATAGAATACTCTTCATTGCAGAACATGAATTTAAACTCATCACTCAGATACCTAGCCGGCAATCGAACCCGACCCATAGCGCGTCATACCTGTATGGTAACCGCTTCGCCACGCGGGTCGTCATCTTAAAATTACAATTTCTTCCATCAAAGGTTACAAGTAACTAAAACTTTAGCTCCACTCTTCACCCTATTACCATTTCGCTGAAAACTAGTACTTTTTGATTAAATTACCTCCACTCGCTAGTAATGGCGGCACAGGAAACTTTGTGAAATTAGTAGAGCTTTGATGCTAAATTGAGGTAACTAAATTTTCTGATCGTACATATACTCGTACATTATAAATTTAATAATATCGTAATTTTCGGCTTTTTATCGTTCGTAAAGGCCTTTATGGAAACATAGAAACATAGTTTAATTTAATTATTTATGTTTCAAATAATGTTGCATGAAAGTAAATAAAACATTTGATTTATTTTCATGACTTTAGATTACAAAAAATAATATATTGCATGTAAAATATTAATAAGTACAGATAACATTTTATTAAACATCGAACACACACTTATTTATTTTTTGTTTCTGAAAACGCTTGAATTATGTATTTTGGAAACACAATTAAAAATTTTGATACGAATTTCATCAAAATTTAGGCACAGTGATTTTCTTAATTTTCAATCAAACCAATGGTTTTTTTATACCAAATAAACGCAATAGTTCTAAAAAAAATACAAGCAAAATTCTTTAAAATTATCTATCTGAAAAATTATAAGCAGAAATACTTTATAATTATTTATCTATCTAAGTACGTTACTATAAAATGATTATAATGTTTATTGACACTGGGAATTGACGGGTTAAAAACCGCTACCGCTTATAACGTTAATGTAACTTTTAAAGTCTATCAACTAATTCTCTATCAGACGAGACGTGACACTTGACTCCCGCCTCCACTTTCCGCTTTATTAGCACTTCACCTCGCTGTAAACTAATACTTTTTAATTAAATCAAAGTCCGCTTGCAGTAGGGCCACCGGAAATTGAGGCATTATATTTATTATTATTAAATTATAAATATTTTCAAAATATAACCGTAATGTTTTTAACAATGTGGAGAAATATTTTCTTCACTTCATTTAGCATAGTTCTTATGAGGACACTTCTAGCGAAAATGAGTTGTCTGGTTTTTACTAAATGGACATTAAATTTTTATGTTTTTAAAAGAAAAATCAGAAATAATGGATAGATCTTATGGATAGATTTTGTAACAAACATTTTATAAAATGTTTATAACCAAACGACCCTGTAAATTAAACGCTTTTGCTTCGCGGATCAATCAAGGACTGCAGTGTTTACAGGATGAAAATTACGAAAAAGAAAAACAAACTGCAATTTCTGAAAATTTATATTTCTCAGTTGGACTCGTGTGATTTGTACATGTTTTTAATTTAACTTTACCAAATATGACACAATATGTATTTTGATTAGACCTCACGTTATGAACATTAACTAAGTGGCTAGAAATCTTTAGTTCATTTTTCTTGTTTAGAAAGAATGAAAAGAAAAATTAGTTTTTTCGTGATAACTACAACACATAATCGGTACAACTATAATAGACAAATTTAAAACATATATTATTACAAGACACAACAGAACAATAGGTGTTATTTGAATATTATGTTATACATAAAAAAATCGACCGTTCTAAAAAATAATAATAAAAATAAGTAAAAATTAATGATCTAAAGTGCATTATGAGCTGTGATAATCACGAATGGTATCGCACTTGGCGAAAGCCAGTTTACGTATAATAATGTTTAATCAGGGGATTTAGCATCATTTCTTTATCTTTCCGTGTCTATATACAAGATTTTACATAATCAATATCAATATCGAACTTCACGAAGCTTTGAGCCCTCCATCCTCCTCTGAAGTACACGTTGCAAGTAGCCTATTAGACGCTATTACGTCGCGACACTCGTCACTAATAGAATTTGTGCACCAATTTACTATCAAAGGTTCCGGTTATTAGTTTTACGAGAGTCCGTTTAGAAAGTTCGAAATGGATACCGATATTTCCTTACTGGTTTTATTTTGAATTTTACTTTGTTGTTATAGTGGGGTTTAACAGGGAGCTCTTTTTGTTCCAATACTATTAAGTTTTGTTCAACTTTTTGTATTTAAACTAGAACACTATATGATGGTGAGTGGTATCTATCACACATAAATAATAATCAGAAGTTCAGTCTGGAATTGGTTATGGATACGTCGCCATTTTTGAAAACCAAGTCACCTCATATTATAACATAGGCTACCGGGAATCCACACTTACAACCTTACATTGAAAAGTTGAATTGCTTTATGCTTGAGATTGGTGTAGGTGTTAATTAAAAGACCTAAAATGATAGAGTGGTCAGAAAATTGAAACTGGAAAAGAGTTCTGGGCTTACCCCCAATTAAAGCAAACATCCTAATGAATTGTGATGGGTTTCCATGGGACCCATGTCTCAGAATAATAGCATAAACCCTCGATTGTTTCATTTTTTTTATTTCGAGCAACAAAACAAAAAAGTTAAATTTTAGTCGCTATATTCCACAGTAATCTTGCTAGCGTCGTCGAAAATAAAATAACGAAAACGCAGCTTCTACAAATTCTGCGTCCCATAAAATGTCCCACGTCACAATCGGGACAATAAAGAGACACTGTTGAGCAATTTCAAGCCACTCTCAACCGCCATCTTTGACAATTACGGGAAATTTTCGCGTTTCAAAATGGCGGACTTAACGCTCCAGATGGTTTAGTGCGTCATTGGACCGTTCGATGGAGCATTTTCAGTCGAACTGTGAAATTCTTGAATGAAAATAAAATGGGTACACTTGGCTGTGGATCCCTTTTTGTGACAGAGAGAGCTGCAGCAAGCAATATGGTACACTAATGTAGTTTTAAATCAGTCATAAAGCCTCCGACATGATTTAACGGTTGCTATTAATGGGAATACGGGAGATGAACGGTAACGTTTTCTTGCGAGTCATAAACATCTAACACGGTCATTTAATGTATACTGCATATACATAAATACTATCTTTCCGCACGTGTGCGTAGTATTCGTAAAGATTTGTAAGGTTTCTGCCTCACGCATGGCCATTTCTACTAATATTATAAATGTGAATGTAACCTTGTTTAATACGCTTTCACGCAAAAACTACTAGATGGATTACACTGAAATTGACTAGACACAGAGTTTATGACCTAGTTTCAAATATAAGACACTTAATACGGCGGTAGATATGTGTAAAGCGGGCGAAGCCACAGGAATAAGGTAGTATACTAATATTGTGTCGATGTACGTATGTTTGTTACTCATTCGCTTCAAAACTACAGATCCGATTTGACTGAAATTGCGCACACATATAGCTTAGAACCTGGTCTAACGCATTTATTGCTCTTCAGCGTGCTAAATGGCCGAAGCAGTTAAAGCGGGGGTCAAAAGCTATATTCTAAATCTATACCAGAACACAGTTGCTTTATGGCACAAATTTATGCTCGACTTGATATAGTTAAACTTTGAAGCCACTTCAAATTTTAGTTGAATCTACATCCGAATACACTTCGTCAAGCAAAATTCAATCCATTTTGCATGTCCCGAATTATTGCTGAAGTGCGTATTTGCATATCCAGTGAGTGGCGGCCATGTTGGTATTGTCGGTTTGGCTACTCATCGATAGGTGGCGTTGCATGTTAATTTTTGCCGTGGTTCGCTTTTAATACTGGTGTTTATAATACTTTTTTGGATTTATTTTTCTCTTTTTTTTAATTATTCTCAACGGTATGTGTGCTCTACCTGTTCACATTTAGTCAGCATCTGACCTTAAATTTCTTTAATTATGAGACTCGTGTCCAGACGTGGGCTAAAATTGGGTTGTTGATGATAAGATCATGTTGGTGTCGTGGGTTGTCATTCTAAAAAGCCTTCTCCCGGTTCCCGTAACTATGTTCAGATTTCTCTGTCCAGAAACTTACACCTAGGTGAGGGCTAATGAGGGCTGAAAATCTTTAAAAAATGAAGCCAAAGAACATTCACTTCTAATTGTATAGCCGCCCTAGAGGTAATTTTGCTTGAAAGTATTTTTAAACACAGAAAATTTAAATATAGCAAAATAAACCCTCTAAAAAATAAATGGCCGACCTATCTTCAAACAGCTAAATCCATTCCGGGGGCTTAATTAAAAAAATGTCTTAATAGAGTTCTTTGAAAAATTTCTGGGGCGATAAAAATGTCCCGGGGTGGTTATGAGGGTTGCGTGTTAATTCTCCACCCCCTCGGTAATTTATCCATGTGGGGGTAGGCCTACTTTTCATACAAATACTAGGGATGCTAAGCTCAGTGTAGGGATGGCGTGAAACCACTTGGGTGTCGATACTTTTCTTTATACCGTATCGGTCATGAAATATCGACATTAATTTAAATACAACGTGTATTGAAATGAATACCGATTTTAGTATTGTTTGAGTTTTAAGTATAATAAGAAACATTTATTTCAGAAATACTCTTTGAAACTATTATGTATAATAGTCATTGCTTACCTTTTATTTTAATTATATTTTGTGTTATGGTGACAGCCGTCCGTGTTTGTCTTTTGATTTCGGGTTGGCCTGAAAATCAGCGTCATGGTTGCACTTCCATGGCATTTGCTGAGGGTATTAGGCCGTTTCACGGTTTATTATGGCGCAGCGCGGTACCCTCCATATATATAGGTATCTTAGTATTATAAGAATTTGTTATTTTTTTCTTTTATTTTTATGTTTTTGTTGTTTCTTCTTTTATCATGTGTGTGCTGCAGTGTATTCCGTGAATAATTTTTTAATATTATAAAATCGATTACAAATTTGGATCTGGCGAAAGAAATGAATTTTTGCACGAGCAAAACGGATAACGTAAAGATTTTTTTATATAACAAAAATATAATATAAGATATATGAATAAGTAATTGGTACGAGTATTTATGTCCGATACGACCTTAGTCTATGTCATCAATTCTTTACTATACGTGGTTGAGAAAGATGATTGGTTTGGGTCGGCGCGAGTTTTGAGATTACTTCACAGAACGTTTTTTAAATAGCTCAGCATGTAACTATGGAACGTGAGAGGTAGGCATATGAGGAGAGATGACACGAGAGATTAAGTTTTAACCACAATAATTTGCATATATTACTCACCACTTAAAGATAGAGGTAAATATAAATCGACGACAGTGGCCACGCACTATCAGGTTAACTACATGCTGGTTACTTCCCTGTTATGAAAAAACTTAATTCATGTTTGTAAAGTATCGATACCCAAAATACTTGGTATCAAAAATATCGAGTAGTTTCTTAAAGTTATTCGAAGTTGCATCCCTAGCTGAGTGTAGAGCGGTCAGGGTAGACTCAAATTACCGGTCATTTTGAATAAGGGTTGTGGAGTAATGAATGAGATTCGTGCCCTAAATTCGTGTGGCTTATGTTTTTACGCAACATAAAGAAAGCATAAGGAATTAATCGTGATTTGCCGCTATATTCAGCTTTGGAAGAAAAGGTTAAATGTAGGTAATATGCAATATCTCATGATGTTTGTATCTTATTAATATTTGGAGGGTGAAAGTTTTTGAGCAAGCTTGAATGTTTGTTACTCTTTTACGCAACAACTACTGGTCGGTTATTGCTATAATTTGGTACACTGATAGCTTTATTTTAAATGAGAAAACCTTTCATGAGTTCCACTTTGCGCGGGGCAGCTGAGAGATATGCCGGACTCCTACCGACTAAAACAGCGTTTAGAGTTTTTTTAATTCAATTAAATATTCAATTCGTCATGGTAAATGTTCTGTACTGTTCCACTGTTTATTCGATAAGATTTCTTCTGAAAAACGTGCAAAATAACGCTGTGTCAACATTAATCAAACCAAATATTATCTGAATATTATACCCAAACACGTACATTAACATCATCAACAACCTTTACGCTAAGCACTTTTGTCACCAAAAATGAACCGGGATACACGGAAAACTCATTTAAAAATCAAAGTCGGGGTCATAATAATGGGAGTGACATTCATAGCATTTCGAGCACGCGAAATAATTTCGTATTCGAAATTCCGAACGAATTTCCTATATGAAATTTCGAGCGCAATTATTTCGAGTGGTTGTGAGTTGGTGCGAGCGTTCAAGTTCGCTTGACACGATTACTATGTGAATTAATTAGGGTTATTATACTGTTGAGTGGTTGCAAACTGGTTATAATACTGGGTCGTAGGATGAAATCCTGCTAACTGAGGGCCGCAGTGTATTCGAACACGTTGCTTCGATGCAAATTGGTAGAACTGGGAAAACTGAGTATAAGAATTTTTAAATGTCAAGAAGTATTTCGGAAATATAGATAGAAGATACTTTAGTAAGAGAAGCAATAGAGATCAAAAAGTATCTTGAGAACAATAACAGAGAAGATGGTTTTGAGTTAGTGCATCTGTGGAATTCAGTGGTAATTTTTTGTAAACCACAAATAATACGCACCAAACTGCGTAGTTTTATACGTAATATGGGACCTAAAAAACTAGATAGGTTAATCTACGACTAGTGCTTGTCAACAGTTTCTCCCCGCCACCGCAGTTTCCCCGTAACCACGATTCATGTAACATTACTGAAAGAACATTTCATCTCGTAGTAAATTTCCATTTGATCACATACATGAATTTAACACAATTCAAGCGTATGTGAAGCGATTCTGAAATTGCGAACATTTGAAGTGTCGCGGAATTAGGAGCTGTCGGGCACTCGGGGCGAATCAACCGTCGCATGGAGTATCGCTTGACCTGATTGCCGGCGCTGGCGTTATTGGGATGTGCTTGAGTGGTATTGCAATGGGTATGAGCTGTAATGGTTACATAGTTTCTATGACTGTAGGAGGCTAAAATGTAGACAAGACAGTGCCGTTTGAATTTGTTAATCATTGCAATGTAAATGGCAAGGCACTTCCGAAAACTAAAACGTAAATGAGCGAAGTAAATAAAAAAAATATAGGCGAGAACATAAAGAATAATCGTTTTGATGAAATGCAAGCAATTCGTACTAAGGGTGATACAGATGATTAGCTAAGTAGCATCTGTTTTACACATTAATTAAGTAATAAATTTGTACTAAGGAGACTGACAGGCAGCTAAGTTGCATCTGTTTTGCATTGAAATCACAGTAAATTTAACACAATTCAAGCGTATGTAAATCGATTCTGAAATTGCGAACAGTTGAAGTGTCGCGGAATTAGGAGCTGTCGGGCACTCGGGGCGAATCAACGGTCGCGTGGAGTGTCGCTTGACCTGATTGCCGGCACTGGCGTTATTTCGATGTGCTTGAGTGGTATTGCAGTGGGGATGTGCTGTACTGGTTACATAGTTTCTATGACTGTAGGAGACTAAAATGTAAACAAGACAGTGCCGTTTGAATTTGTCAATCATTGCAAAGTAAATTGCAAGGCATTCCCGAAAACTAAAACCTAAATGAGCTGAGGAAATTTACATTTATAGACGAGGACATAAACAACAATCGTTTTGATCAAACGCAATCAATTCGTACTAAGGGCACAGATGATTAGCTAAGTTGCATCTGTTTTACACATTAAGTAATAAATTTGTACTAAGGTGACAGACATTTTGTATAGAAATCACAATAAATTTAACACGATTCAAGCGTATGTGAAACGATTCTGAAATTGCGAACAGTTGAAGTGTCGCGGAATTAGGAGCTGTCGGGCACTCGGGGCGAATCAACGGTCACGTGGAGTGTCGCTTGACCTGATTGCCGGCACTGGCGTTATTTCGATGTGCTTGAGTGGTATTGCTGTGGGGATGTGCTGTACTGGTTACATAGTTTCTATGACTGTAGGAGACTAAAATGTAAACAAGACAGTGCCGTTTGAATTTGTTAATCATTGCAAAGTAAATGGCAAGGCATTCCCGAAAACTAAAACCTAAATGAGCTGAAGAAATTTAAATTTATAGACGAGAACATAAACAACAATCGTTTTGATGAAACGCAATCAATTCGTATTAAGGGCACAGATGATTAGCTAAGTTGCATCTGTTTTACACATTAAGCAATAAATTTGTACTAAGGTGACAGACATTTTTTATAGAAATCACAATAAATTTAACGCGATTCAAGCGTATGTGAACCGATTCTGAAATTGCGAACATTTGAAGTGTCGCGGAATTAGGAGCTGTCGGGCACTCGGGGCGAATCAACCGTCGCGTGGAGTGTCGCTTGACCTGATTGCCGGCGCTGGCGTTATTGGGATGTGCTTGAGTAGCATTGCAGTGGGGATGTGCTGTAATGGTCACATAGTTTTTATTGATAAAAGACTAAGGTGTTTGAGAAATGGACAACTAAGTTGCATTAACATATTACGAGGCACAGTAAATTTAGAACGTATCAAGTTTTGTGAAATTAGCTGTCCCTTGGCCCTATTGTTATTATTAGGATGTGATTGCTGTGATGTGCTCAAATCCCAGGTCCGCACCTCTGATTTTTCTAAAATGATGTGCGTATCAGAAATGTATTATCTTTGTAGACGTTGAAGGAAAATATTATGAGAAAACCTACAATACTAAACGACCTTTTAATATGTAACTCACTCGTATGTGCAGTAATGTGGACATTGGTCCATGGACTAATAACTCTCATTTTTAGAGAAGATCCGAGTCCGCAGCGAGATACTAATAGGACGACGATTATTATCTTTGTCTCTTAATATGAATCAATTGTTGCAGTTATGATCCCTTTTTTCCGTGGAGAAACTCGTATGGATTCCTCTTGGCCGCAGCGGCAGTTGAGAGGATATGCCAGACTCCTACCTGCTAAAACCCCACGGTATTACCTAAACGGGTTCGCTAACATACTTGTCCGTTCATTATCCCTACCCTACGTAAGAAATTAAGCATATCTTACTGACTCTATTATTTATACAACTTCGTATTCTTGTATATGGAATTTTGGCAAAGGGAGAACTCCCGCCAGGCTAGGTGATCATGCCTGGGGAGCGGCCGTGCTCCGACAGTCGTTGTTCGGAACTTGTATATATGCGGGGTATTGAAAATGCTTCGATAGCGTGTTTCAGAATACTAGTAGCGCCATCTCTTGATGAGTAGCGTGAAGTCGCCACAGAATAATTATGATTGATTATGTTTAATTTTACGATACCTTATCCCGGATCTCCTGCCGCATCTTCTCGCGTTCCTCCTCCATCTTGCGGTGCTTCTCCTTGCGTCGCTCCTCGGCCTCGCGGATCGCTTCCTGTCGTTCGCGTTCCGCCTCTTCTTCCTTCTCCTTATCGTCGCTGTCGTCTCCATCACCACCAACCGCGCCTGGAACAATAGATAGAGAATCATGATTAACTGGTTATACTACTTTTTGTAGTCAATGATCAAGAATACTCAGCTTTGGTGGTGCCAAATCAAATAGTCATGTGACTGAATCCCAATATTTTTAGAAGGAAAAAGTAAGGATCTTGCGTATATTTTCAATGGAAATATTTCCAGCATTTGCCTTATTTGTCTAGACATGGTTGTTAAGAAAATATTTCTTCCTAAGGGTTGTCGGCTTAAAAATAATATGGTGAACGCACTGACAATAATTTTATTAGCTTATATTACTTATCAGTAAGCGAGCTTCGTTAGTTTGCAGATTATAATTAAAAATAGTTAAATGCAGTTGGAATCAAATTAAATCAAAATGTTTATAGCTTTTTCCATGATTTATTAATACGTTTCGCCGAAATTACATGTATTACTAAGCTTTTCTTACTATCGTCCGTCTTTATGAACGGACCGCCTTGAGAAGCGATGTTAAGTTGCTTATTCAAAGAGAGCTCTATAAAAATAATTTAAACAGGCTACTTGTTTTGAATGTTGCTTTATGGATGAAATAAAAGTGCGTTGCAGTCGGCAAACACTTAAGTTTAATCAGTACATTAATATTTACATTTTAATGACGATCCTAAGTTTATTTTTTATATAAGTTTGAAATAAAAATTGAAAACAAAACAAGCATAAAGTCTACCTGACAGTAAAAGATAACTACCGCTCTTAGGCATCTGGAAGTAACTTCATATAAAACAAGGGTTCTATCTGAAATCAATCACATGCATCGCTACTTCGGAAAACTAAGATGGCCGCCTCATATATAAAGCGGTAGACCCACTGTAGTTTGCTCGGGGAAGTACCACAGCCACAACTATTTCTAGCGTGAAGCAGTTCTTGCGTTTCGATGGAAGGGTGTGGTTGCCAGCACATTTTTATATGAGGCGACCCTCGTAGTCCTCGAGATTGGCAACGCATCTGTACTTGACTTTAGATAGAACTTCATGTTCCATGTGAAGTTGTTTACAGGATTCGATGGGCGGCAGTGACCACTAAAAATTAAGTGGACTGCATGCTCGTTTGCTTCTTCAATCTTATAAAAAAAGTAGCCAGCTCCCACATCCCTCCACCGAAATGCAACCAAGGTTTAACGCAAGAAATAGGTGTGACGTTGGTACCTTCCCTATAAACCATATACGTTATCCCTTGTCCCTCAACGTAATTATTTATGAGATAATCCGCAGCTACAATGAGATTACAAATAATTTGGAACGAGAAACTAATGTTTAATACGAATATATTATGAAACCTTTATCCGGTAATCCCCGCAACCAGACGAGGCGGGTTCGTTGAACGCTAATTGATTAATTTGGGGCACTATTTAGGGCTTATATATAGGTCAGCTGGAGCATTACGTTCTTATGTTGTTATAATTGTATCTGTAGTATTAGTATTATAGTTTATTTGCTTATTTTATTTATAGTTTTAGGTTTAATTATGTTATTCGTAATATAATTGTACTCAAGGTGGAAGAACTAGTGTAGTTCGACCGGGGAAGTACCACCGCCATACCTATTTCTAGCGTGAAGCATTTCTTGCCGGCATACTTTTACATGAGGCGACCAACATAGTCCTCGTGAGTAGCAACGCATCTGTGATTGACTTCAGATGGAACCTATGTTCTGTATGAAGTTGATTACAGATGTCCATGGGCGGCAGTGACCAACTACCATCAGGTGGACTGCACGTATGCTACTTCAGTCAGATAAAAAAAAAACATAAAATATATGATGTTTACATGATCACTACTACTGATTTTCAATTATTTTTGGTAAAGCTAGAAAAAAATGGTAAATAGGGCTACGGTATCCCCTGCCTGTCATAACAGGTGACTAAAGGGGCTTCTGGAGTTGCAGGCGGCTAGAGTAGGAGCTTGAACTGACGATTAGTTTTAAACCTGACCGATAGCACTGTCACAGAAATATATTTCATTTGCAAGCCCTGGCTTTTAGTTACCTTTAATACCCAAAAATAGTTCACAGCACTCAAATATACAAATGAATCTGAATCGATTTAACAGTGAACAAAGAGTCAATCAGTGTATTCAATTTGATCAAACGGCAGCGGCCCCCTCCGGCCCGCTGCAGCCAATGTTCACGACAATCTGCTTTTATCAGGCACATGTGGTCCATTATATCTCCTATTTCCTGCTGATAAATCCAATTAGAAGAATCGAGAATGGTAATCGAGTTTTTCAATGCATATGGGACTGGTATTCTTTGAATGAAACGCTTACAGCTTTCGATGTATTTAACTGTCGACGCAAATAACAAGTAAATAAAAAGTAAGCTGTAAGTTTCATATATTTATTTGCATAAGACTAAAGAGTTATATGAATTAGTTTCGTCGTGAATTGAAAGAATTAAAAATCGCTTATCTTAATTATCTTATTAAAATGTAAGACCGGTTCTAAATGGTCTCTGTCTGAGTCTTAATTGATGTCGGTTAAGGTGCATGGCTCCCAATAAGGACTAATGAAATACCTCGGATAAGTATGTATTGCCATACCCTACAGTCCATAATACAGCAACACTTAACACTTATGAAGCAGAAATAGGTGTCGCGGTAGTACTGAAGAAGTCGATGTTTAATATCCTTTGTGGATTCTATCGGAATAAATTGAATAGAATATCAGTATTTACGTTACTAAGGAACTTCTACGCAAAACATGAGTTAGGTGGTAGGTGGTAGAAACGGAGAGGCACCACCGCCCTTATTTTGCACTTAATTCTTGTGTTTAGGTGGAAGGCTCATTTAAATATAAGAGGACCATCATAGTCCTCAGGACTAGCAACGCATCTATGATTGACTTCAAATAGAAAATTATTCTATATGTTCATGGGCGGCAGTGTCGTCAACCCATTACTGTCCCACTGCTGGGCACGGGTCTTCTCTCGGAATGAGATATTTAGGCCATAGTCCACCGCGCTGGCCAAGTGCGAATTGGTGGACTTCATACACCTCCGAGAACAGTTTTATTTTTTTTGAAGAACTCTCGGGTGTGTAGGTTTCCTCACGATGTTTTCCTTCACCGAAAAGCAGTGATAATTAATGTATAATACGCACATAAATCAGTGGTGCGTGCCTGGGTTTTAACCTCGGACCTCTCGATCGAGAGGGCAAGTTTAAACCATTAGGCTATCACTGCTCAAGGGAGGCAGTGACCATTTACCATTAGGTGGACTGCATGCATTTGCTGGTTCAATCAAATAAAAAAAAACAGATTCCCGGGCTGAGGAGCGGGTTTGTTAGTGTTTGTTGGTGTAATTACTTAAAAGCATTAACTTTTAAGTACAACTCAACTTTATGTAAGTTATTTAACTTCTTCTTTTAAATAGAATCGAATGCAACTTTTAAAAGTTTTATTCAAGCTTTGCTAAGCTCAGTAACCTTTCTATTATACGGAGATGAATAAAATTTTAACTTAAGTAAGAGAAATATGAAAGAAATGTGGGTGTTTCGAGAATTTTAAATAATATTTTTGCAAATTATTGTTATAAAACTTAAGCTTAAATACAAGACAAAGAATTCTGAGATGTTTTTGTTTCTATGCAATGTTACTGGTATTAAATGGAAAATATTATTTAAAAATCATATTTCATTTGCATTGCGTTTTATATGAACAATGAAGTAATGTTATTAACTATAAGTTATCTTTTAGTTTGAGTTTAGTAAGTTGGTTCCCCGATAAGAAATTCTTTTATATATAAATGTGAGCTGGAAACCACACCTTTTCACCGAAACGCAAGAACTGCTTCACGCTAGGAATAGATGTGACCGTGGTACCTCCCCAGTCGAATCATCAAACAATACATATGTACGACGTATGACCACATTCATATCATATACATAGCAAAATTGTATGTCTATCTAAATTACTATGTAAAACTAGAGAAGACAATATTGGCTTCAATCGAATTTGAAAATGCCTAGCAAATTCCACGCCTTATTTATTACGTCTTTCAATAAAGGGTGAATAAAACTTTATTCAAGACGCGATCCCTTGCATTTCTTACGCTCCGACCGAACCCCGATCTCCCCAAAAATGCGATCCAATATTCGACATCATTAAACGAGCAGCGGCTAAACAATGCCACCTCATTTCCATAGCATACATGCCGGCATGCGCCATATTAAACGAATTCTATGACGCGTCAACTCAATTTATTGTCTCTGCCTCTAACGTCTGTCATTACGAAAAAGACTCTTCAACGCGTTCCGACCAATTCAATTATTAATTGATAGGGACGTGCCTCTGACATGATAATTTCCAACTCGAGTATTCCATTTCTTTTCCGACTGGAGTATTCCATTTCTTTCCCGTTTCTCGATAATTTCCATTTCACTCGAGACGCTGTCGGCTCTTTAATTAATGGTTCCGTATGTTTGACCTCCTAATCGTGAATATTTATGGCGGAATTTGAATTGTAATGGACTTTTATGAATTTTTTTCAAGTTACAACGACCGCACTTTGAATTTTTGAGTTTGGCTAAGTGATTGCTCGGAGTTACTTTGAACTCTGTTCATTTTGAATTTGTGTTACGAATCGTTTGAGTAAGTTAGCTCAGCGGGTCTAGATATTTATTTTAAAATGATCAGTCAGTTATTTAACTTTGTTATGATTACTTTACATAGTCAATAGAACAGATTTAAGTTCGTTTTCTGATCAGCACACATCTCAACGTTGATTTTTTTTTATCTGATTGAAGTAGCAAACGAGCATGCAGTCCACCTGATGGTAAGTGGTCACTGCCGTCCATGGACATCTGTAAGCAACTTCAAACAGAAAATCGGTTCTATCTGATGTCAATAACAGATGCGTTGCTACTCTGTACGACTATGATGGTGGCCTCATAACAGTGTAACGCCACAGAACCAGCGTAGTTCGACCGGGAAAGTACCACCGCCACACCTATTTTTTGCGTTTCGACAGAAGGGTGCGGTTGCCGGCACACTTTCACATGAGGCGATATTTATAGTCCTCGGAAGTAGCAACGCATCTGTGATTGATTCCAGATGGAACCCATGTTCTGTATGTAGTTGATTACAATTTATATAATAGATTCTAATATATTATCTATCTCAGATGAAAAAAAAGGTATTTTATTCTGTGTGTCTCTTTGTGTCTGTGGTGTTCGAGGCATTGGATTGGCATGGATTCGGTGAAAGAAAACATCGTGAGGAAACCTACACACCCGAAAGTTCTTTAAAAAAAAAAGTTCTCGGAGGTGTATGAAGTCCACCAATTCGCACTTGGCCAGCGCGGTGGACTATGGCCTAAACACTCTCATTCCGAGAGAAGACCCGTGCTGAGCAGTGGGACAATAATGGGTTGACGAGAGATAGGGCTATGAGTATAGAATGCATTATTACTTACTAGCTGACCCGGCGAACTTTATTCCGCCTAAAAGTCAAAAATATGAAACTATCAGTGTTACTCCACTATGTTATTCATATTTTATAAATAAAAACCTTTCTTTTGAATCACGGATTTTAATGCAGTTTTTTTAATAGATACAGTATTAAATCCGTAGAGCGGGTTTAAAGATCTAAACATACATAGGGACTGACAGCGGGAAGCGACTTTGTTTTATACTATGTAGTGATTATCATATCTAACTGAGCGCTTGCAATTCAGCCTAAGAGTTACAGGCGTTTCACGTGCTATCTCGACAAACCGCGCCAAGTTGGTGTAAATCGAATAATCCCAATTCTAGGCAGCTGAAGTTAGACATTCTAACTCTAGTCTCGGTTGTAACTCAATTACGAGAAGCCCCACCGATGTGGCTCCCATGCGCTTAATTGTGTTGTGGTATTGCTAACTGAATTAAGACTTCAAAAATTTCCTCAGTGCATGAAGAGACTTTTCGGTATATAGTGAGCAATTTGTTTGTATAATAAATAAAGTCTCTTACTTTATTTATTATTTATTTTATTTTATTGCATTATTTTTAGGTTTTTATAGAGTAATTTGAAAGTTAAAATATTACTCACTAGCCGACCTGCTCCCACTTCGTTGAGCGTAAATTATATTTTGTTTAAACGTAGTAAAATATAGTCTTATAGCCTTCTGATTCCGAAAGAATTTTTCGTGATCAGTTCAGTATTTCCGAATTTCTTGTAAACAAAGTTACAAACTTTACCTCTTTATAATATAAGCATAGATTTAACGTATGAAGAGACTTTTCAGTATAGATTTTTTTGTCTTAAATTAGACTGTTAGTTATTTGATTGCAGAGGCATTACTGTCTCACCCATTCGATAGGAAAGTTTTAAGGTGGTAGGACTCTTCGAACCTCGACTGCAAAGAGCTTTAGTGAGCTTTAGTTTAGTCAGATAGATATCCTGCTAGTATTGCATCTGTGATTGACTTCGGATATAACCTGTTTTTTAAAATTGATGTCAGTTGGCTACTAGGATGGTGACTCACCATCAGGTAGACTGCATGTTCCTTTACTACTTCAATATTAAAAATGATAAAGTCAAAATATCATAAAAACCCTCCTAATCACTACACATCGGATTATATGTATTTGCATGTTTGCAAATGCAAATGCATATAATGTCAGTTTTTAAGCGTTATTGCATATTTTGGCACTTTTCGACAACGAAAAAATTATCGTCAAACGTTTACTGGTTTAAGTTTGGCGACCAAAAAAAGGTCATCAAATCTATACCGACTTCAGTATGACGACCAAAAATGAGATAAATATTTCTTACATAGTGCATATTTTGCGTATATTTAACCATTTTGGTGGATACTTCACCATTTTATTGTGCATATTTGCATGCATATTTTAGCATTTTGATAGTCGTATAATCCGATGTCTACTAATCACAATACAAGTACATCTATACTAATATTATAAAGAGGAAAACTTTGTATTTTTGTATGTTTGTTAGGAAATAACTTAAAAAAAACTGAACCGATTTTAAAAATTCTTTCACCATTAGAAAACTACATTATTCTTGAATAACATAGGCCATTTTTATTACTAGAATATATTAGGCGTCCTTTCTAAAAATCAGTAACGTGAATTAAGGTGGAAAAAAATGCTTAAAGTTATTCTTTCATCGCATACATGGCGAGGGACCTGTCTAGGTATGGATCTCAAATATATAATGGTCGGATAGATTACATTATAGCCTGCGCGAAAGAAGTCGCGTGGATTCTGCTAGTGTGAAATAAAATAGTATAAAAAACACTTGTAATCTCAATGCAAGTACTCATATCTCAGAGACAGCCGAGCCGACAGACACGACTTCTAATAATAGACAGATCGATATCTAGCCGACTTTGTGGTACGGACGTAAACATTTACCCTAGAGATTCACTGTGTAAAACCTTGCTTAGAGACAGCGATACTGATCATTTTTATGAGAGTTTTTTGTTTTTTTTTTTGTACATTTTGTGCATTTATATCGTCAACCCATTGTTGTCCCACTGCTGAGTACGGGTCTTCTCTCGAAATGAGAGAGTTTTAGGCCATAGTCCACCGCGCTGGCCAAGTGTGAATTGGTGAACTTCACACACCTCCGAGAACATTTTTTTTAAGAACTCTCGGGTGTATGGGGTTCCTCACGATGTTTTCCTTCACCGAAAAGCAGTGATAATTAATTTCTAATACGCACATAAATCAGTGGTACGTGCCTGGGTTTGAACCTCGGACCTCCCGATTGAGAGGGTAAGTTTCAACAATTAGGCTATCACTTGTGCATTTAGTAATTATTTATTTGGTGTACCTAATGTATATAACATTAACTGGGTAATGGGTCGAGAATATCGAGACGTCGCCTGCTTCGATCACGTCTACTATAGAGAGTTCCTTTAATCTAGCTTATAGACTACGTGTGCCAAATCTTAGCGAAATTAACAAGAAAAATTTTTCGTGAAAGAGTCGCATACAGTAAAAAAACACTCGTATATCCTCTAAAATTTCGTATATACATATATTATGAATTATATTCAAATTGGATAAGCCGTTTCTGCGATTAGCGTTTTCAAACGCACAGAAAAACAGACAAACAGAAAAGATTTCTAAAAACCATTATTTTGGGTTCTATATCGTAATAAAGACCTCTAGAAATGGTTTTCACTTAAATTTATTCCATGTACAGCCAGCGACCTCTTACAGATTTATTATATATAGATAACGTGTAAATTGTTTGTTGTAAATATTACAACAGAATATAAGTAAAATATTGCAAATAAAAAGTATTAAACCTCTCTAAATCCATACAAGTAAATAAATGTTTTTCTGTATCATGGATACAAATCTAAATTCACCATTCAGATAATTGTCTAGTCGAGAATCAAACTCGGAACCGGATTTTTGTTATTTAAATTAATTACACAGGCAGAAGTCAAGATGTTAATAGAAATCTTATCTCTACGTACTGGAACGAAGTTACTTATCGCGCGTTGCGAAGGAGGCTAGACGGGAAAAAATCAGACGAAAAGTTGTCACGACACTTTTTGCTATAGTGTAGGGTTGCGAAGGAAGCTAGACGGAAAAAATCAGATGAAAAGTTGCCACGACACTTTTTGCTATAGTGTAGTAAGCCGCGCGGCGTGCGCATGTTTCTTTATTACTCTCTCTCTCTCTCTCTTAGAAAGCAAGCCAATTATTTTCATTTCGTCTTTCTATTTTGCTTTGAACAGTGTAGTGTCGCGACGGTTATTTTTGTTTTGTTAAGTTTATACAGGTTTTTTGTACATACTAAATAAGAAAAGAATAGAAAATAAACGAAGTTATTTTTTATTATTTTATTATCCGTCCGTCCGTCATCCGGGTGTCCCTTGACACTTCCCAGCTTTTTGAAAGAATGTAAATGTAAGTTTGTTTGTTACACATTCACGCAAAAAAAATGGGTTTTTGGTTTCGATGGAATTAGGCACAAACATAGTTCATGACATAATAGAACCCTCATTACTTGGAAGACGTGACCGACGCGAGCGGAGACACGGTAAAACGCTAGTGATCAATATTTGCGTCAATATTTCGGGATTAACACATAAAGAGGGGACCGGAATTAAGTTTACGAGTTTGTTGACGTAACGAGATCGCAAACAGGGTCGTAAGATGCCTTTACGATGATCGTGCTATTACCAAATATTAACATGCTTATAAACAACACTCAATTCATATTTTGGAATAAATAACATTAAAATTGTGACAGCTGTTTGCTTTAATTTGTGATTTTTGCTTTTTACAGCATTTTTAATAATTGGGAATAGAAATTATTTCGTTCAATAAAATAGAATGGTTAAGTATTCAAGATTCTGTTCTATTTTAATATTAATAACAAATTGTCAATGAAATCTTTATTGTACAAAATAGGTGAACAAGTTTGTTGTAACATAAATATATCTTAAAAGTTTCTTTATATTCATAAAGCTATCTAAGAATCTTCTAGCTATACGCCAGAAATACGCTTCCTCTTAAGAAAAAGTAGGTAATTTTTAAAAATACACATTCATACTTTACGAAGATACTACTAGCTTCTAAACAGAAAGCATCCAGAAAATTGTACAAAAATAAATCCTTAACTAACGCCTTCAATTGTGTCTGACTTCCTTCTTTCCTTTTGAATTACAACTACAAATAAATGAAGTCAAAAACAAATTAAATAAGTAGGTCAAAGCCTCGACTCTCACTTAACAATGTTCCAACAACTGTAAAGAAGTTAACTTGCCGCAATTATCTTAACTGTGTCTCCCGCACGCTTTGTACGTTAACTTTTAACTTCAATTTCCTTTACTTTATTTTCCGGTTCGTTATTAGAGGATTTCTGCCTTTCATCGTGTTATTTGAGTTTTAACTGTTTGATTCCGACTTTATGTACTGAATTTTATATATATGGTATGTAATATAACTCTGCTAACTAACTATATAAATGTATTCCCGGGCGTAATGAGATAGGGCTCTTCAAAAAAGGTGCAAAAAGAGCTCTCCTTCAAAACCCGCGATGCTTTAGCGACTCCTCTGATGTTGCAAGTGCCCATAGGCGACAGTGACTACTTTCCATCGGGTAGCCCTTCTGCCTTATCGTTAAGTTTAAATATAAAAAAGTAAAAAAAATAGTATATAGAACTTGTCTTTAACCTATTAATGTCCTACTGTTTGGCACAGCTGTTCTTTCAGAATGAGAGAGGTTTAAGCCGCACCGGCCGAATTAAAATTGATAGAATTCACACACTTTTTCAACCTTTTTTAAATCTCAGAGTGTATAGTTGCTTTAAGATATCTTTTTTCACCATACATCCATCCATCCATCCGTAAATTCACCGTAATTTCTAAAGCGTATATAATTTTAGAAATGTCAGTGAAGCGTGCCTGGGATTTAAACCTTGGACCCCTGTTTGGGAGGCCGAGTTTCAAGTATTAGGCTATGACTGCTTTTTAATAATTGCTTGTTTTAAAATAAGCACTTAAATGACAAACATGTCTGGTCTGAACTAGCGCCACCTAACATTTGCTTCATTAGATACAGTTTTTTTTTTATCTGACTGAAGTAGCAAACGAGCATGCCACCTGATGGTAAGTGGTCACTGCCACCCATGGACATCTGTAGTCAACTACATACAGAACATGGGTTCCATCAGGTTCCTTCAGATGGAACCCATGTTTTATATGAAGTTGATTACAGATGTCTATGGGCAGCAGTGACCACTTATCATAAGGTGGACTGCATGCTCGTTTGCTAAAAAAAAGGAAAAAGATTTTAGTTCAAAAAGCTGTAACATAGGGTAGACTAATCTACCACTAGCTCTTGTCAACGGTTTAATCCAATACCACAGTTTATGTTTTGTATAAAATGTATTAAGCATAAATGATGAACATTAAATTCCCAATATATTGTGGTGTTATTAGTAAATGTATGTGTACAATTTCCTCGTATATTAAGCCGCGTATTTCTCTTATTTTCGCTGCGGTCGGCGTTGGATTACACATCACAGTTAAACAGCCATCGTCACGATTTGTGGTTGCCGACTATGAAATTAATGTAGCTACCGAATTAAAATAAAAAAAACATGTGGCACTGGGGGACGCCGCGGTAAAGCTATTGCATAGCATTTTTTATCAACTTATGCGATTATAATTATTTATTTATATATGCAGTATTTTTTTTCTTGGATATTAATTCAAGTTTTTTCTTTGATACTGTATACTTTCTCACAAACAGCTGCTTAGGTGCGAGCTTCGTACCGTTGTACCATATACATACACGTTAAGCGAACGCTTGGCCGCGCTACATGGTAAGCGGAGTGTTACATGGGGGTGTTAGGTTTTTTTCGTTACGGAATTTCTCGATTCGGTCGCCGCGCTAAAAGCCCGCGATAAAAGCTATGCAATTGCTAAAATAAAAGTGAAATTTACATTAAAGTTAGTACTCGTAATTGGAGTAGTAGAAGCCTTTGTACTTCGGATTACACGACGATTGTACTTATTTCTACCTTGCAACAGGAATGTTTAGCTCAGTTAAGGTTTTCTAACAGCGGTCAGTGAAAAAAAGTGCGGTTAGTCTTTAATTACGCCTATTTTTAGCGTAAAGGAGTTTTTGAGTTTCTGTAGAAGAGTGTGGTTGCCGATTCACTTTTATAGGAGGTAACCATCTTGTGTCTTGTGAGTGGCTGTGTAAATGTAACTGACTTCAGATATAACTCTTTTCTGTATGAAGCTGCTTACAGATGTTCATAAGCGGCAGTGACCACGTACCATCAATTATACTGCTTACTTCTTTGCCACTTCAATCCCAAAAAAAAAATTCTGAAATGATCAACTCAATCTTAATTATGCGATAATGGATATTCCAATCTAGTTTTTCTACTTTGGTCGCCGTCTTAAAGATTGGAAGACAATTAGAATGGAAATGTCAGCCATAAGAATCAATTTGATTTGACCTTTGAAACTAGGACAATTTATTTTCAGGGATTACTTAAGCTTAATTAATGATGGTGATAGTCAATTGAAGTAACAAACAAGCTTGCAGTTTTTTTTTATATATTTCTTTTTTATTTGACTGAAGTAGCAAACGAGCATGCAGTCCATCTGATGGTAAGTGGTCACTGCCACCCATGGACATCTGTAATCAACTTCGTACAGAACCTGGGTTCCATCTGAAGTCAATCACAGAAGCGTTGCTACTCCCGAGGACTATGATGGTCGCCTCACGTGAAAGTGGGGCGCAACCACACCCTTCTATCGAAACGCAAGAAATGCTTCACGCTAGAAATAGGTTTACTTGAAGGTAAGTGTTTACCGCCGCCCATGGAAATCAGTAAGTAACTTCATATAAAATATTGATTCCATTAGAAGTAAATCACAGGACGCATTGCAACTCCCGAGTCGCTAGGATTTTATCATCTTTTTATAAAAATACAGAGACAATGTTCAAAGACGTTTGAAGCTATACCAACAATAATTTACTAGTAACTATATATGTTATTTTGTATACATACATAAATTAAAATTAAATAGTGTATTGCAGTTAACTGGAGTGTGTAGCATAGAAGCCTTACAGGCTGTTGTGTGCGGAGTTAACGAACTGGGAAGTTGCACGCGATGCCGGCATGTAAATTGTAGGCAATAGGCGTTTTCGTGTGGTACAAGTCAAGAGCAGTGATAGCCTAAAGGTTGAAAATTGCCCTCTCAATCGGGAGGTCCGAGGTTCAAACCCAGGCAGGCACTACTGAATTATGTGCGTATTAGATATTAATTGTCACTGTTTTTCGGTGAAAGAAAACATCGTGAGGAAACCTACACACCCGAGAGTTCTTAAAAAAAACTCGGAGGTGTGTGAAGTCCGCCAATTGGCACTTGGCCAGCGCGGTGGAATAGGGCCTAAAAACTCTCTTATTCCGAGAGAAGACCCGTGCTCAGCAGGACAATAATGTGTTGTACCCGACAAGTCATAGAAGTTGAAGAACCAAAAAAGCTAAAAAGATGGTAGTAACACAATAATAAAGATAGTAGAATGAAATGAAATATCTTGACCTATTGATCTGTATTTGTTGTGGTTGCCGGCATACTTTCACATGAGGCGACCATCATAGTTTTCGGGAGGTAAGTGATTACTGCCGTCCATGGACATCTGTAAGCAACTTCAAAAAGAACATGGGTTCTATCTAAAGTGAATCACAGATGCGTTGCTACTCCGGAGGAATATGGTCGTCGCTTCATATCAAAATGTGCCGGCAACCAAATCCTTCCATCAAAATTCTTCAAGCTAGAAACAGGTGTGGCGGTGGTCCTTCCCCGGTCCAACTACAACAGTTTTGCCACCTGCCATTGATATCTAAAAATATAGACCCAGCCGCTTATATCACAGACCACATTATTACCAAGCTATGCTCGCTTATTCGTGACCCCAATATTGATTCTGTCGCTCGCGGATATCATAAAAACAGAAATAGTCGTAGGTTCGTAGGCCGCTACGAAATGCTACGTGGTTATTTTATTAGCTACGGATAATGCTACGAATCGTAATGCTGTAATAACCGTAGGATAAATATTTTATTGGAATGTATTGTAGATGAGTGCTTTATAGAGAACAAAAGATACGATTACGATTAGATTACGATTTAGGGAATAAGGTATTTTGTATTTTTAGAGTCTCACTATAATTTCCTGTTTTACAAGAGCGACCGGCGTGGCCGAGCGGTTACCGTACCGGTCTGAAGTGACGCGCAATGGGTTCCGGGTTCAATTTCCGGATAGACAGGTATCTGAATGATGAGTTTAGATTCCTGTTCTGGGTCAGGGTGTTTGTGTATTCGTCTTTGTGTGTGTCCATGGTACACACGACACAGGAGAAAATCCTAGTGTGGGGTTATGAGTGTAGAAAGCGTGTGTTTTTAATAATATATATTTTTTATTTTTGATTTGATTTTATAATTATCAATTTATATTATGGATTCTAATTTGCACGCCTCTAATAGGTATATTACAGAGGAACTACAAGGAAATGTTATAACTACTATACCTGTAATAATGCAATAAATGAATTATTATTATGATTATTACAAAATTTATTTTCTTAATATTATAAAATGTGAAAGTTTGTGAAGGTGTTCGTGTTTGTTAGTCTTTCGCGCAAAAACTACAGATCGCATTTTGGCGAAATTTGGTACACATATATTTTACTAGTTGAATCCCGCAGCTTCGCCCACGTTAACAAAAATCAATTGTACCGTGGGAATAGATATTTTCCCACAGTAAAAAGTAGCCTATATGTTAATCCAGAGTATCAGCTAACTCCCAACCAAATTTTATGAAAATTGCTTTAGCCATTTAGACGTAAAGAAGTAACAAACATACACACTTACAAACTTTCGCCTTTATAATATTTGTATGAAATATGATGACCCAGATTAACACACTGTATACAAATTACTACGGTAGACACTATCCAAGCGGCGAAGTCACGGGAATAATCTAAAAATGTAATAAAACTACCTGGAATCACCGAAAATACCCAAAATTTGAAAATATTTTTATGCCTGGCCAGCGATCGATCTATATAAATGATATACAACGTAATGTAACAGAACTGTACAGTTTGCTATACAATATTGTAATTTTCAGAGAAAATCCATTTTGAATACGGCTATAACTCTAGCCAGATATTTCGAATATGCAAATCTAACCATCGGTTGTTGTACCAAGTAATACTAAATGGGCCATTCGAGGATTGAACCCGGAACCTTCGAGATAGTTACAATTTACTACGCGAATCGGTGGAAGTTAACATGAGTTAACGCCTCATTAATTTATTCACGGCATGAAAATAGGTATAAAATTAGTTCCCAGTGGTCTGCATTTTAATTTTAACTGCAGACGCATATTTAAGTCGGTCTGTGGGATTACCAACTGCATATGCGTGGTGTTATTTTGTAACTAACGATACTCTTCCTACTTGGAAGGTAGTACAACATTTGGTGTTTACTTTTTTTTGTTCTCGACGGGCAAACCTTCAAAAGGTACCCGACGCCGTGAGATTGACGCAGGGTTATGTGGGATTTTGACTGTACTAAAACCCCCCGATAGCCGTCCTAAGCGCTGCGTGGAGAACTCCGGGATTTCCAACGGAATACAACTGGAGTCCTACGAACGCGATACCCTTTTCGGGCTTTTCCCTTGTGAGCGAATACGCTCACCGCACCTTACGTTCTTTACGGCAGCATGCGACTATACATGCCGTCGTCCTTCCAGAGGTCACTTGGCTGAATGGTTCGAGCTCCCACTCTAGGCGCCCTCAACCCCAGAAGCCCCTTTTAGTCGCCTTTTACGACAGGCAGGGGATACCGTAGCATTATTCTGGTCCTTGAACACCAACTACTACTTACTACCTTTTAACTACTGTAGAATTTAATTCCTATTCAGGTTGACAGCAGACGTTCATAGGGATCAGTTGTTACTTAATATCAGGTAGACCTTCTACTCTTTTGTTACATCTTTATTATGAAAAAAAGGTAAATTACTACGATTTATAATAATAATAGTGATGGTACATTAGTACCACTGGAAGACCCTGAGGCATACCAATCTTCTGTAAATTCACAGTATCTACGCTAAGCTAACAAAATATTAAGGCACAGTTCGCCAGACAAGATTGTAGTCTTTAGGGCCATCCATTTCGCACATAACTACCGCCATAACTCTGCGCCGCTATTCAGGATATGCAAATCGGAACAATTACTTGCTGTTCAACTATTTCGAACTCGATTTATTGTTATTGCTCTCCGCCGAAGCCTTGTTTAGGCTGCGTATATTTTTTACAGGGTAATCTTTATAACAAGTCTGCATTATTTTTGAAATACGACAAAAATCTACATGTTTTTAATGATACAATGATGTAAGTTATTTAAAAAATAAAATAGCCTGTTGTTGTCTTTTAACCACATCCAAATTGTTTTAGTATTAATATGTACAGATAGGCAGACGATAATCAAATTAAATACATATTTTTTAACTTCAGAATAAACAAACAAAATGGCACTTATTAAAAAAGTATGTTAAAATACAATAATGGAGGCTAAAGTTTATAAAAAAGAATTTTAATCCTTAAATGTTGCCATACTTACTTCTGTCTCATATGAGTATGATATGCCACTTCTAAGAGTGTCATTTAGGCAATAGTTAGCCACGCCGCCCAGGTGAGACATAAGAACCACGTTTGACAACCAGGTTTCAACGTAAAACAACTTTAGATCTATTGCTAAACTCAAAGTATAAGCTACATATTATTGTCGTCAACCCTTTGCTGGGAACGGGCCTTCTCTCAGAATGAGAGAGTTAAAGGCTATAGGCCAACGCACTGGCCAAGTGCGAATTGGTGGACTTCACACACCTCCGAGAACTTTTTCATCACCAAAAAGCTGTAATAATTAATTTCTTATTCTCACATAATTTTAGAAAAATCAGTGGTGCGTGCCCGGGTTGGAACCTCGAACCTCCCGATCGAAAGGCCAAGATTCAACCATTAGGCTGTCACTGCTCTATTATTAAATACCTATAATCCTAAAGGTGTGTACTACTTGAAAACTATATATATTTCCTTTATATAAAAAGGCCTACTTTCTGTAGAACAAGTTGGTAGCAATTTTAAAACTGCACTGAAACTAACCGAGGAAGAGTACTCGTGCAGGTAATTGCGCTGGTAAAGCCTTAAGCACGCGTGTGAACCTTTGTCGAACACACTTATAAAGTAGGCTAAATGGGGTGCCTGTGATTCACGCGTTATATTTTAAATAGTTGTGCGATGTAGAGGCTAGGTTAGGTAAGGTTTTTTAAATCCAATCCCTGTAGTTCCGAGATCAGAATAGGGCTACGGTGTCCCGTGCCTGTCGTAAGAGGCGACTAAAAGGGACTTCCGGGGCTGCGGGCGGTAAGAGTGGGAGCTCCAACCGTCCTGCCAAGCGACCCTGTGTATTACGACGGCATGTGTGGCCACATGCAAACACCAGGGAGGCACACTGAATACAATGCTCACTGGGAAGAGCCCGAAGGGGGCATCGCGCTCGGAGGACACCGGCGGTCCGTTGGAGATCCCGGTGTCCTCCACACAGAGCCGAGAATGGCCACCAGGGGGGTTTTAGTGAGGTAAAGATCCCACATAACTCGGCGTTGCTCTCACTGCGTCGGGTACCTTTCGAAGGTTTCCACCTCGATATAAAAAAAGGTTTTTAAATCCAATTTCCGATCAGGAAAGTATTTAAACATGTGATAAAATCAATTTATATCATGAAAATTTGTTTTGAAAGCGTGTTTACCGCCCCGCGTGGCGGAGCGGTTACCATACCGGTCTGATGCGCAATGGGTTCCGGGTTCGATTCCCGGCCAGACAGGTATCTGAATGATGAGTTTAGATTCATGTTCTGGGTCTGGGTGTATGTGTATTCGTCTTGTGTGTGTCCATGGTACCCACGACACAGGAAAAAATCCTAGTGTGGGGCTGAGTATAGAAGGCGTGTTTTTGAAAGCGTGTTTATTTCTTATCATTAAAATATGACCAGAACGCTATCTCATACCCTTCGTGTATTAGACGTGCAATATTTTTAACATTTTTTTTGTTTATAATATTAATAATACAAGAAATAGGATGGGTTATCTGTAAACTCGTTTAAATATTTTGTTGCTGTCAGGGACAATCAAGGTACTGTTTTTTATTACTTTTTTATATTTCATAAATTATTTTCGATTCAAGATATGTTTAGTGTAAAATTTTTAAGGTTATGTTTAAGGCGCAGTTGTAACTCGAATGGGTGGCGGCTAGTGACTTCAATTCATGTGCTCTATAATGTCAGATTCCCGATGAAAGGCAAACACAATAGATCGGAGTTAGTCACTAAGTTAGTCATTATTTCTTTGCCTATGTATTGGGACATTACGGTGGCGTTTAGTTTAGTATTTCCCCCAGTTTGTATTTTAAACCGAGATCTGTTTACAAGCGTTACAATATTTTTTCTAACTTAAAAATCTTTGTATTATTCTTCCCGACACAAGGTAATAACTGATAAGCCGTAATACAATTTCAATTCTAGATTCTAAATTCTTCAAAATATCTTCAAACTAGAACATAATTTGCCCTAAAAAGTAGAGCACTCGTAATAATTACAGCCCTTCAAAGAACGTGTGTACTTTGTTCTTTGTGTGAACTTTCCTCACAGAAATTAAAATATGAATTTTTCACTGAAAACGCCGTGTTGCCTACTAAAGAATGTGTAAAGGAATCTCTTTGTGCCGTATAGTTAGGCTACAGTGCCTCAAATTTTAGTTTTTTACTTTTGTTTTATATAATTCTTTTGAGCAATAGCAATTTTGTATTTATTTTTTGTTAAGGTTAAAGTAGAATGAATCTAACATAAACGTCTAAATGCTTCTTTAAAATCAAACCCAGAGCTCTCTTCGTGAAACTGAATTACAGACTGTGCGACTTGTCAGGTCTTTTTGTCATACTGTCTTTTTTATTTTCTCAATCATTATGTCATATCTAATTATATTTAGTCTGGCTATTCACCCTATTGTGTCAACTTTAAATTCAAAATTTAACGTTTGGTATTTGGATGACGGTTCCCTGGGAGGTGATTCAGGAACAGTTTATGCAGATTTTAAAGAAGTTTTAAGTAAATTTAGTGAAATTGGTTTGGAAGTAAATTTTTCAAAATGTGAATTATATGTTTTAGATTCAAAAACTTTAAACGAGAAAATTGAAATAATAGAAAAATTTAAAACTTTGGCACCTAATATCAAAATTTTAGACAGTAGTTCTTTACATCTTCTCGGATCGCCAATATACCACGAGTCTATACCAGTTTTTATCGAAAATTATATTAAAAATTATGATGAAAACTCAGATCGTTTACTTAAAATTAATTCACACATGGCTCTTTTTATTATACGTTTTTGTTTATTTGTCCCTAAATTTACATATCTTTTGAGATGTACCCCCCTCTGGATATTTAAAGATCTTTGTTTGAAATTAGATGACACAATCAAAAAAACTATATCTTCGGTTTGTAATTGTAATTTGGATGAACGCGCATGGACCCAAGCCTCGCTACCTGTTAGACATGGAGGTTTGGGAATACGTAAAATTTCGAGTGTTGCTTTACCAGCATTTTTATCTTCAGTCCATAAAACACAAAATTTAATTTCAAATATATTGTCAAAAATCTTTCAGGAAACTAAGATTACTTTTATGGACGAAGCTAAAGATGCTTGGTTACAAACTGGACCAAATCTAAAATTACCCGTAGATTCAAATATACAAAAACTTTGGGACGAACCACTCTGCATACTTGTGCGAGATCAGCTCATTGATTCTGCCCAAGATATTGCAGAGAGGGCTCGCCTCCTTGCTGTAGCAAACCGGGAATCGGGGTTTTGGTTACAGGCATATCCTTCGGGGAATACGGGTACACTTTTAGACAATTTGACTTTGTCAATTTGTACCCGTTTGCGTCTGGGGGTTAAGACTGTGGAGCACCATCGCTGTCTTTGCGGCGCGGACGTCGACATTTTAGGACATCATGGTCTCTCCTGCCAGCGTAGTGCCGGTCGCTTATCGCGCCATGCATCTATCAATGACATCATTCGCCGGGCTCTTGTCACCGCCAACGTGCCGGCTCGTTTAGAGCCGAATGGTCTCGCACGTGACGATGGCAGGCGACCCGACGGGATGTCTTTGATTCCCTGGAGGGGAGGTAGGATGCTAGTGTGGGACGCTACTTGTGTAGACACACTGGCTCCTTCTCACCTTCAGGAAACATCGTGTGGCGCGGGGGCGGCGGCAGCTGCGGCTGAAAACAACAAACGTCGTAAATATGTAAGTTTATGCAATAACTACATATTTGTGGCGTTTGGTGTTGAAACACTGGGACCATGGGGTCCAGACGCTTGGCAATTTTTTAAATTACTGTCCAGTCGTTTGGTCGACGTTACTGGTGACCCGAGAGCTGGCACGCATTTTGCTCAACGAATTGGTATTGCCATTCAAAGAGGAAATGCTGCCAGCATCTTGGGAACCTTGCCCAAGGACTGTGATGGTGATAATTTTTTATGGTAGTGTTTTTGTTTACATGTTTTTGTTTTTCTTTTCTGTATATATGTACATTTTGTAAATAGTTTTTTTTTTTTTTTAATTTTGTTAAATCTAGTTAGATGAACCTTATTGTTAATTGTATTTAGTTAAATTGAAAATAAATAAATTATGTTAAATACCAGCTAAAAAAAAAAAAAAAAAAATATATTTCTGCTATCTCTAAAGGGCAAGGAAAGAAAATTGGTCCTATTAGACTTATATTTTTAAATATTTGAAAATTTTAAATTCATTAGATGATAATTGGTCACTGTCGCTTAGACATAATTCGCCTCTTTACTACAACAACGTGGAAAATACAAATTGAGCTTTTATGTTAAATTTTCTTAGTTATTATTATGTTTTTTTTTAATCGATATGTCATTAGGTAATATCTAATTTATAATGATTGTATAAGGTCTGTAAGTCCATTCATTTTAAGGAATTTATATTGTGTAACCCAACAATTAGCCTCCAATAAAAATAGTAGTTTTCAGGATGACAAGTTGTTTTTGTAAAGAGACAATCATAAGAATCTTCATATAACAGAATCGCTTTACGATAGAAATAGGTTTTGCTGTGCTCTCCAATCGATCACCCTTGTTCAACCACGTGGCAAAATACAAGCTTCTGGTGTCCTTGTCTGATTGTAATTATACGCTTGATATTGTTATGAAGAGTACTTTGTATTTATTTAAGTACTGAGCCCAAATAAATTTACCTATAATTGTATCGTATGACTGGCAAAGCTGTTGTCGTGAACCATAATATTCTAATTTCCTTTTTTTTATTTCGCACATAAAAAACCTTAAAATTTTCAATTTACACTCGAGCCTCAGTATTTTATATCTATATTCGTAGTATGAGAGTTTTTCTTACACGCATCAAATGCAATCGCTAAGCACAAAATCACATATTTCAAATGATTTGATATAACCCAAACCACTTTATTCAATTTTACGACAACAATATTGTTTATTGCCTAATTGAAATTCAATTTAATTGGATTAGGATGTTTGTTGACAAGTGATAAATCCGATTAATTATCGCGTGTTATCGTTCACGGCTCGAGCCGTTAATGTGAAAATTGTTTCGCGTTGAATATATTTCATTCTATCTGATATAATAATTATAGAGGTGGGAGAGCTCCTCTTATAAATTATATATTTAAGTCAATCCATTATCATGATCGTTATGTGCCACTGCTGAAGTCTCCTCTCTGGTCATAGTCCATCATTGGTCCAGTGCGAATTGCTAGACTTCACATGGTATCTTTAATTAATTATTTTGCAGGTGCTTAAATCCCACATAACCCGGCGTCGGGTACCTTTTGAAGCTTTTTTCCCTCAATAACAAAAAAAGAAGCTGGTAGAACCAGTGTAGTTCGCTAGGGGAAATACCACCGCCACACCTATTTATAGCGTGGAGCAGTTCTTGCGTTTCGATGGTAGTGTGTGGTTGCCGGCACACTTTTATATGAGGCGGCTGTTTTAGTCCTAGGGAGGAGCAACGCATCTGTGATTGATTTCAGATAGAACCAATGTTCTATATAACTTCTTTACAGATTTCCATGGGCCGCATTGACCACTTAGCATCAGATGGACGGTATGCTCGTTTGCTACTTTGATCTTATAAAAAAAACATCGATACTGGGATATACATACCTAATCGTCAACCAATTATGACGACCGTCATTCCCACTGCTGGGTACGAGTCTCCTCTCTGGGTTTAAGGCCATAGTCCAAAAGATTGGCTAAGTGAGAATCGGTAGATTTCATACACCTCAAGAGTCCTCGAAAGGAGACCACGTCTGAGCAAAAGGAGTGAAGCCCCCCCCCCCCCCCCACCACGAGGTGGACTGATGAGCTGAAGAAGGCGGCAGGTAACCGCTGGATTCAAACGGCTCAAGACCCGTCGAAATGACGCGGATTAGAGGAAGCCTATGTCCAGCAGTGGACTTTCAAAGGCAAGAGGTAAAGCAAAGGTAGCAAATGTACGTGCACATTTGCTACCATATTAAAAACTAAATGTTTTCAAAGTTAATGTCAGTAAATAAAATAGTACTACAATATAATAAAACCATTTACATCGACAATATAAATTGCTATGAAAAAGAAGCCAAGAATTATTTGTCAGCGTTGAAAGTGCGCCATTTTATTACAGTCAATTCCTTCACGTTCAAACATACGTCAAGATTGTCTCCATAGAAGAGGGAGCTTAATGGGGAAGGAATATGAACCTCTCTGAGTACTCTAAGTATATTTAATACTTGTCGGGAATAATCCGCTTCTTACCAGTCCGCTAAAAGCAAACTTCTGTAGTTTACTCGGACAGTACGCGCTTATTCTCTATAATATATCTATCCCGGTCTGTGTAGTTACGTTGGAGAGGGATGGAAAATGTCTTCGTTCGTTTC
Source organism: Spicauda simplicius (assembly GCA_949699795.1). Taxonomy (NCBI): domain Eukaryota; kingdom Metazoa; phylum Arthropoda; class Insecta; order Lepidoptera; family Hesperiidae; genus Spicauda; species Spicauda simplicius. The sequence continues at coordinate 663,462 of OX453079.1, read as the reverse complement.
CAGTCGTTAAAAAGTTTGTTCAAAGATTTCGAAGTACAAAGGCCTCGTGGAAGGGACGTTTTGTGGGAAATAGTTTTGAGTTGCACTCTCACGTATTGGGAAGGATTTTTTACGTGATTTACTGATTTTAGTCTGAGAAATTACTGTGTTTTCTACATGTACATCTGTTGCTTAAAATGCTTGAAATAATTCATTCAGAGTACTAACGCAGCATTTTGTTATTTATTAATTGCCGATATTTTGACCAATTTTCATGGTTCGTGGTCACGGCGACATAAAATGGATCAATTCTGACATAACAATATTTTAAAACTATACAGTACAAATTTAAAATTTTTAAATAAAGTGAAAATAACAAACCATTAAATAAATTTTACACGAAATTTATTTTCGTAAGCTGATTTTTTGAAATAATTTTTACATGTTACATAACTCTACAAACTATAGAAATTGTTTTGCTTGCACAGTATATAAAATTCTCGTAATAAAGTATTTAAAATTATGAAGATAAAAAATATTTTTCGATGACAATCTTCTTGTCGTCGCAGCCGCTCGGTCTATTTGCTCTTCACTTCAGACTACAGCAATGCAGTAGAAAGCTCTATTTCCGCTCTTTACAGGAGCATCATATATTCTGTGCAAGAATTCTAAAGTTCAAAGAATTTTAAATATTTGAGGAAATTTCCGTGACAATTTTTTTTCGTACAGTTTATTTTTAGGCGTTATATTTCAAGCCAGGAAGTATATATTAATTGCTTGCTTATTGTTATGTGTTGTTACTTGCTTTGGTGCAGTAATAAAGAGGGTTCATATAGTCATAACTAGGTATATGAGTTCTCATAAGATTTATTGCAACTGTCTTTAACTCAACTCATAGATTGAGTGTAAGGAGTCAAATATATAGGAATTTAATTCGAACAAGACTTATCTCTTAAGGTAGCAACACTGAGATGTAGTCAAGAGACCATTTTATTTGAAGGTTTTCACATAGTTTCGTGTCGTAGTGCCTACTTTAAATCGTGTAGAATTGAATTTAACCTTTTTTAGATACTTTATAAACTTCACGTATAGAATAATTTTTGTTAAGATATATTAGTATCATTTTTTTATTACATTATTTATTTTATTTTAATAGGTTCTGGCTCTTTTCTTGAGCTATTAATGTACCTATAACCAATGAATACTTCATTAATCTTTGCACTCTTTTTAAGTACTAGGTTAAATTAAATATACATTCGTTTATTTCTTTATATCTATAGGAATCAACGAGCAAGCAGCCCATCTGCTGTGTGGCCGGCTCATTTCAACTGAGGCGACTACATTAGTCCTCGGGATCAGTAACGTATTTGTGACTGACTTCAGGTAAAACCTTATTGTATAAAGTTCCTTTAAGATGTCAATGAGCGGCAGTGACCACTTCCCACCAGTTGAACTGTATGCTGGTTTCCTATTTTAATCTTGCTAAGAATATTTGTTATCAATGATTTGTATTAACACTGAATTCTAATGTAACACTTGACATTAATATATTAATAATTCTGACATCTTATAATTCAATTTCGTAATTGTTGTAACATTTGGATTTATTATCTTAAATTATATTATATGTATTAGTTTATATACTATATAAATTTGTACATCAGCGATGACAAAAAAATGTGTAATATTTGATGTTAACTATAAAACAATTAATATTAAGAATTTTTTTACAAATAAATATTATTATCATTATCATTATCAATGCAACAGTTAATTATTAGGCGGTTGGCAACCCAACTAAAAGCCTAAACCTACTTAAAACTTGGCATAAGAATCCTTTAAGATAAGTCGGTTATTACATAACTCAGTAAACATTGCCCTATTTCCAGTTAAAAGTCAAGCCCTAGGCTTAAACCAGCCACGCTCGGTACATTTAACCTATTATCGCCTCCCATATAAATTTAGTGGACTGAAGACCTAGTTGGCTCGACGCCAGATAACCTAGCCTTGAAGTGTCGACGCAGCCCGGGTTCAGACTCGGAACAAAGGTTTTTAGGCGTATTTTTAATATGGAGCTGAAATACTTGTAAATCTGGAATTCCCTGTGATGACGACCCGCGTGGCGCAGCGGTTACCATACCGGTGTGACGCGCAATGGGTTCCGGGTTCGATTCCCGGCCAGACAGGTGAAAGATGAGTTTAGATTCATGTTCTGGGTGTTTGTGTATTCGTTTTGTGTGTATAGACACACAAACTGGTACCCAAGACACAGGAGGAAATCCTAATGGGGGCTATGTGTGTAGAAAGCGTGTTTAGTGTTTACTGATGGTTTGGATTAATGTGAAATGTGGTATTATATAAAAAAAGACGTGGAGACATGCAATATACTTCATGGTAAGTGATCACTGAATTTTGTATAAATTAAAAGCGTATTTTCTTAAGCTGATCAGAATCCATTCTGAAGAATTGCGTCAAATACGTGTTGGTTGTTCCTCCTCAGTCTAAATATATTGACTGTAGGTTTTAATTTTTATTTTATGTATTTATTTTATACCGTCCTACCGGGGGTCCTGGAAATTCTTAGTTACAATATTTTTTACAAACAATCAAAATACCGAGCGGATGAAGTAAGTATAGAAGGCCTATGATATAGTACTAGCCTATGATAGTATAGTAACAGATAGTAGCTTACATTATATAATATTTTGTATAGTCAACCCATTATAGTCCACCGCGCTGGCCAAGTGCGAATTGGTGTACTTCACACACCTTGAAGAACTTGTTTTTTAAAGAACTCTCGGGTGTGTAGGTTTCCTCACGATAACGTGCACATAAAGCGGTGGTGCGTGCCTGGGTTTGAACCTCAGACCTCCCAATTGAGAGGGAAAGTTTCAACCATAGATATGCTCTATACACTGTTCTATATAATATTTTATATAGTAGGAATAAAATCCAAATCTGGATTGCAAAAGATTTTCTCCGGAATAATCTTAAAAATTTAACCGACTTTGACCAGCCTTTAGAAAAGCTATAAACTAACTTGGGTTATATTTTACCCGCGGGACGGTTGGCTCGAAAAGAGTTGGCTGTTTATCAAAAGTTTCGCATTTCTGGTTGCTCACTGAAATGGAACGATGACATGTATTTTACTACTTTATGCTTGTTTAAGACAAGAAAATACATGTTTATTGCCAGGATTTTTATTATATTTTTGTAGGTCAAAATTGTATGTTCAATCATTCATGAAACGTTTGAAATGGCTCTATAACCATTTACCATATAATGAACTGCATACTCAGTTCTTACGTCAATTATTCATACTTCATACTAATATTATAAAGGCGAAAGTTTGTGGGCGTGTATGTTTGTTACTTCTTCGCGTCTAAACGGCTGGAGCGTTTTTCATAAAATTTGGTAGGGAGTTTGCTGCCACACAGGATTAACATATAGGCTACTTTTTACTGTGGGAAAAATATCTTACTCCCACGGGACAATCGATACATTGATTTTTTTTACGTGGGCAAAGCTGTGGGATTCAGCTAGTATATTATAAGATTTATAATGTTATTGGCGTAGTTTGAAGAGCTTTATTTTCGTGGTAAATCTCAGCTCATTTATAAGAAAAACTATGCTAATATGAAATTAAATGGAATGTCTTTATTTTGCATAGGCCTACGGGGGCACTTACAAATTGTCAGTTACATAATTTTTTTACACTACCACCGGATCGGAACACGACCTCAACTGAGAAGATCCGGCAAGAAACTCAGTGGGTTTATATTCTTTCTTTGTATATATTTTTTATTGCCATATTGTTTTTACATTGGTTATAAAAGTTATGTGGTTATAATAGTAATGGTGAATAATAATGCAATGTAAATTTGTAATATTTTGAAATTATTACGCATTAAAATGTAATGTAACGCTTTAATTTTCGCGCCGCGTTTTATCGTAACGATTAAATTTTAACGATACCGTGCAAAAACGCAGCACATTCTAAACTGCAGCTGAAATTGTTATTCGATTTTCAAAAAAGTGCCACGCAAACGGCACAAACTGAACAATCGAATGATTTTTATTGAAAATAGAAACGTTGGCAAACGTTCGGCCGCCGGAGTACAATAAAATATTTTTGGTTCTATTCACTCTGTTCAAATGAAAACCGTTATTGAAAAAAATACTTTTGTTCTCTTTGCAGTGAACAAATATTTACTGCTCATCTTTAGAGATGAAGTATTGCTTAGGATTATTTTCATTTTACATAAAAAGTATAAAGGAAACTTGCAGTGAGGTCTATAGCTTCTTAAGTACTTGACTTAAAAGGTCAAATCGGGTCGTATCAAATAGGGTCATTATTAAATGGATACTCATAATACGTTAAATCTCTTAATGGATAGTGAGGTGACACAGAAAAAAGTATTTTAATATTTATTAACACATTAAATTTAAAAATGAAAAATCGCGAGCGGACCCACGGGTATAACTAGTCCTTAAGCTTTTTTGAAAGTTCTAAAGCTTTTCAATTGCGGCATAATTTTATCGTATTTAAAAAAAAAAACATTTGGAACCCATACCTTGTGCTACACCGTCTACGTAGTAACTACACTCGTAGCAGTCGCTACGACGTAGGCTCGTATGTTTCATAAACGACCTACACAGTTTAGTAAAATCGAGCGTTATTTTTTTTATCTGACTGAAGTAGCAAACGAGCATGCAGTCCACCTGATGGCAAGTGACCACTGCCGCCCATGGACATCTGTTATCAACTACATACAGAACATGGGTTCCATCTGAAGTCAATCGCAGATGCGTTGCTACTCCCGAGGACTATGATGGTCGCCTCATGTAAAGTGTGCCGGCCACCGCATTTGACATGGATGAGTGAACGTGTAAACTAAATTTCATGCCTTCCTACTTCAATAGGTATCTATCCTAGTTATCATTGATTAATAATTGTAAAATCTTTTCATAAGTTCAGACCGGTCAACAATTCGGATTGTTGCCCACTTACTATTTTATCCCACCAGTTTAAATTTGAAACCATTCGAGGTTTGTTCCAGTCGAGTAGGGATATCGTGCCCCAAAAGTGGGATATAAAAGCGTTAAAGCCTCAAAGTAGGCCGCTAGGCACCACGTAGTTAAGGCCTCTACGTACGCTATTCCGCTGCCCTGACCCGACGATTATACGCAATAGAGTAATATAAATCGATACATGATATATAATGCAATATAGAAGCTTTGGTATGCTTTAATGGAAATTATTGCATGATATATTTCTTCCGAGAAATACTAATTGTATTACTGAGAAACGTGGAGTTCGTTTACCGATTAGAACGATTTTCCTGGAAATAACTACAGTTGCTTCGAAGTTCCGGATATGAATTAACTGTGTTATTTTAGACATATCATATATAAGTAAAAATCTATTAGTTTTAAGAAAAAAGAACATCATATTTGAAAAACGTGTTTTAAAGAACGAATGTTTCAAAAATATTCTCATTTCAACGTCAGATTAAAAATAAAATAAATGAGTAAAGCAAGAGAGAAAGAACTGAGATAACGAACGGAAAGTAAGCTGTATAAAATAAAAGAGAACAAAATGTTTTCAGAAATAAAAACGCGTATTGAAAACAGTACAAAAAGTTGCAATGACTTACCTAGGAAATTCATCTTGACGGCTCTTTAATCACTCCTTCCAAAAATATAATATACCTAGCCTAACAACAATATGACATAACAACGGTCGAATATAAAAATATGACTCTTATAAGCTTGAGCACCAATTTACTATAGAAAATACATGATACGTATATTTATTTGCTAGCAGAGTATGTCTGTTCGGCACAGCATGATGGCTGCGGACGACCTCCCGCCGCGGCTGACGGAAGGCGAATACTTCTAGGCGGGCGGCGCGACTCTATTTATGCAGTCCCACTCACACAGCCATGCGCGTGGCTACAGCGCACCCACACATTCGAGTTAAGTGGGTGCAAAGTAAAATGGCTCCACCATTGTCAATCTGTAATGGGGAAGGAAAGTTGGCCGTCAATTTGAGCGCATAATTCTAATTGTCGTTTCGGTAATGCCTTGTAGCTGCGAACTACGAAAATTGGGCTTCGAGCCACTTGGTCGCCGTAATTTTTACAGATAAAAGCCTTCAAGATTCCATCGGTGATACAAGGAACGATAAATAAAGGAGTAAGTGAGAGAAATTGCTGGTATATTTCTTCCCCCTAACGTACATAGGAATGGGTCGATTTGCGCATGTGTTGCGTTAGAACAAAGAGTCCGTGGTGGGTGGGCGTGGCTCTGCGGCTGTGTGAGTGTGTTAAATCTTTTATAGGTCGATGCATTAAGTAATTTACTATTATACCTTGCATTTGACAGAGCGAGGATGCCGTATTGGGGCCGATTGCAATATGGGATATGGCTTAAGAATTCATTGGAAAATCAAACAACAACTCATGGTGAAGACACCGAATATTTATGGATCATTTTAAACATATATAGATATTTTGGTTTGAAGGCATAACTTATTAAAACCCTTCATGACTCGACTAAGAAGGCAGCATTGCCACACCTATTTATGCATAATAACAGCAACGTAGTAATAGTTTTTGGGTTATTTGTCATTTAATTTTTGATGTAAATTTTACACTTACGAGTTGAAGCAACTTACTTTAATTTAATTCTATATGGGTTATTAAAATTGTCTATAGATGGCCTACTTGCCATCAAATATATTAAATTTAAATAGGAAATATTTCAACCCTTCATTAGATTTAACGGTGCACTTTTATGAAATGAGTTCTTTATTTTACATAGGCCTACGGGGGCGCTTACAAATTGTCAGTTACACATTTTTTTTACTCTACCACCGAATCTGAACACGACCTCAACTGAGAAGATCTGGCAAGATCTTTTTTCTTTGTATGTCTTTGTATGTCTTTTCTTTGCCATCTTGTTTTTACATGGGGAATAAATGTTAGCTCCAGTATCTTGCCTTATATTTGGCTCAGCAAGAAGCAGAAGCAAGAGTTTCTTTAGAAATAGGTCTCTACTAATCTGCACCAATTTCCGTTATAAAACTTTTATTTCACCTTACATATACACATGAATACCCAAAGTTCTAGCAAATGAAAGCAAAAATTTAATTTTAATTTACCATAATGGCAGTAAATAGTAGTTTATTTAATTAACTAATACACACCACACAAAGTTACAGTTTCATGTTTATGTAGAGCTTTCGGTTTTACTGGAAAATGTAAACTGCAAAGTGTAACAGTTGCACTTTGTAATGTAAATGTAATCTATTTTGTCTATCACAATACATGGAGCGAGATTTCATTTACTTATTTTGTTAGAAATGTAAGTAGATGAATCCGTTTTAATTAGCAATCGGAAATAGCGTAAAAGTGCGTAGTAATCTGAGTGGGGTACAACTCATTATTGTTCACTGCTGAGCACGGGTCTACTCTCAGAATTTGAGAGTTTTAGGAAATAGCCCACCGCCCTGGCCAAGTGCGAATTGGTGGACTTCACACACCTCCGAGAAGTTTTTTTAAAGAACTCTCGGGTGTGTAGGTTTCCTCACTATATTTTTCTTCACCGAAAAGCAGTGATAATTAATTTCCAATACGCACATAAGTCAGTGGTACGTGCCTGGGTTTGGACCTCGGACCTTCCTTGAGAGGGCAAGTTTTAACCATTAGGCTATCACTGCTCTAAGTAAGTTGATTATCATGATTGAATATTGACGAGAAGTGATAGCCTAGTGGTTACAACTTGCTCACTCGATCCGAAGTTCAAATCTCACTTGTTAGTTATACACACACTAAACGTATATGCGTGTTAAAAAATATTTGTCACTGCTTGAAGGTGAACGAAAACACCGCGAGAAAACCTACACATCTGAAAGTTCTAATATAAAAAGTTCTCAAAATATATTTGATCTTAATGGTCTACTACAATACACATGGCCAGTGCGGTGAACTATGTGGTGCGAGGAACCTTGGTAGACCCTGCGCCACGCAGCGACGTCTTCACCGCGACATAGATAGATACAAATTCTCATGCGATGAGTTATAATTCACCGAAGCGATGCAACTTAGCTCTCAAGAGTTTCTACGCGTCTGTAAGTGCCGTCCAGTAGAAGGTTAGAAAGTATAAATGAATATATTATTTTTTAGTTCAATTAATTTTAATGACATTGAAATTAAATAATTATTTATAAATGTTATTTTTTAATGAATTGTAAATATATTTTTATTAGTGGTTTGCTAAATGTAGACATTATATTCAAATTCAATTTATTGAAGTGAAACTTTTTTATCGGGGTTGAAAAAAAAATTAGTGTAACATTTTTTCGTTACGCGCCATCTTCTGCTGTTACGCGCCATCTTTTTTTTTCCGTTACGCGCCATCTTTTTCTTATCCCTACCACGCGTGATATTAAATAGATTATTATAGATTAGACTATTAGATAAAGTTTAATAAAAGCCTTTTATTAAACTTTATCTAATTTAACTTTATTTAACCAATTTCTGTAAAGTTGCATATAGTAAATTGTTTTTTGAAAAATAACGTCACAAAGAAGTTTCACTTCTTACGAGTGTACGCTAGTACACGCACACATTTTTTATTTTGTTATATCTTTAACTTATTGACATTGTATACATTATTAAACAAAGCTTAAAAATTGCATGCCCTACTGGAGTGAACTGTTTTCAATGTTTGTGATAAAATTGTAACAGTTATATGAATAAATAAATATCGTCAAACCATTATTATCCCACTGCTGGGCACGAGTCTTCTCTCAGAATGAGAGAGTTCTAGGTTCCAGTCCACCGCGCTGGCCAAGTGCTAATTGGTGCGAATAAATAAATATAAAGTCGAAGTGTAAGCCTACCTGGATTTTATGATATCTATGGATGGTAATTTTCAATTACCATCAGAAACCATCAGAAAGATTACATGCTCGTTTGCTATTTCTATATTAAAAAAATCAAGACTGCGACACAAAAATAGCAGAAGTCAGAAACTTCAATTTTTTTATTTACATGAAACCCAGAGTCAACTAACAATAAAATAAAGAGTACAACGACCGCTTGCATCATCAACTAGCAAGTGAGTCGGTATTTAATATAATATTCAAATTAAGCGCAGCCTAACACAATATGCGATAGTCGGGAATTTATTCCCGCATTCGGCACGCGCACTGAATTCTAATTCCTGCCACGCGATTACCGGAAGCATACGACAAGTATTTCTAATTATTACTTTGGTATTAATTGATATTTATCGCTTTGGTATTAATCGCTCGTAGGACCGATAACCGATGGGGAAAAAAGGTCCTCAAGTGGCGACCACGTTTAGGCAAAAGGAATACAGGTTGCCCCCTACCACATGGACCGATGACCTGAAGAAGAGAGCGGGAAACCGTTGGATTCAGAGGGCACAAGACCGGTTGGAGTGGCGCCATTTAGGGGAGGGCTATGTTCAGCAGTGGACATCAAAAGGCTAATGGATGGATGGATGGATTAATTGATGGCTTAATATTTAAAAAGTGGTACGACGATTGCTGCGTTGTACCAATTTGAGAATTAGTAGCATTTGAACAAAATACGAATTTAAATCACACTTAAATAAATATTAATTATGCTCTTAAAATAATATTCTCAAAAGTGTGTGAAGTGTACAAATTCACACTTGGCAGTACGGTGGACTATGGCCTAAAACTTTCTCTATCTGACCCATGCCTAAAAACACCCATGCCCATCAGTGAAGCAATATTTTGTTTAAGTCAAAATGTAGTTTATTACAAAAAATTCAGAATGGTTGAATAGAAATAATATTTTACAGCATAAGAGTATCTCCTAGTAGGTCATATTATTTAAAGGTTTAAATTTTTTGGTGGAAATTAGAATTGATCGAGGTACAACAAGTTTGCTGTCCTGCGACGTAGTAGATATATACAATTCATATTAAAGCGTTGACCATATTTGGTTTTTGATTTTATTTGCGGACATTTTGACCCAGTTACATGAACATTGGTCACTTGTGCGTTATGTTTAATTCGAAAAACCAACGTAAACGGGCTTGTAAATAAATTGATAAATTTCATGTGTAAATGTTATGAAATTTCTTCAGTTAACGCATTTCGGGAACTCACTTAAATATTGTTTTATTATAAAATGCTTAACTTAATCGCGTAACTGTACATGTTTAACGCAATTATATTTCCAAGAATATATATTTAAAATCGCAAAACTTATTATTAAAGCATCCTTATATAGAACAGCAAAATATTTTATGACTGCAAAACAGACAGACATAACTTACATATATCTCTGTATAGAAGTACAGACATGCAATGAATTCTAATTTAACTGCGCGACGCTACGTGTGCGATGGATCCGTTAAATTTCTTCAATTCTTCGAAGGCTTTCGAGGTCTATTTATAGACGTGATGTTAAGGAAATGAAATATGTCGGAAATACGGCCAATGTGAAAATTTCCTTAAGAAAAGCCTTATTTGCATTGAAAAACGTTTTGTGGTATCTTTTTCAAAAATCTTTGAAAGCAAACACACTACATGAAATCTCATTTCAATCTAATTATAAACTTGAATTATTACAGCAAATAGAACAACTTTTTCAGATTACTAATTTAAAGACTACTTATACATAAATATAAATTAAAAAACTTTTTAGTAACATTTTTTGATCTCTTATTTCCCGACTGCGTCGGGTAAACATGGAGTAAAAGGAAATTAATGTTTTTTCTAGCATATGTATAAATATATGTATGTATGTATATTATATTCTTTTACACATGCTACAGCCCGAATGAGCCAATGGATTGTAACAGTATCATTATAATCGACTCGGTTTACATATTATTATATTCTATATTATTTTTGATACGGCACCTACAATCAGAAATACAGAAGGGATAGGGAAGAATTATTTTCATTATCATAACAATATTGCCTAAAAATAATTAATCGAAACTAGAGAAAACCAATCCTTTAGCGGTTAACATACGAGTCTGACGCGCAATAGATCCCGGGTTCGATTCTCGGCCAGACACGTATCTGAATGATGAGTTTAGATTGATGTTCTGGGTCTGGGTGTTTGTGTATTCGTCTTGTGTGTGTCCATGGCACCCACGACACAGGAGAAAATCTTAGTGTGGGGCTATGAGTGTAGAAAGCGTGCGTGCGTGCGTCTTTTTACCAATCGGGTTTTTTGTTTTAAGAATTTTAGAAAGATATTTCAGATATCATGGTGCACCCACCATATAGATTTAAAATAATGTCACTAAGCTAATTATTAAATTATAATTTAAATCAAACGTGTTGTAAAATTTAAGCTCAATCGGTTTCGGAAAGTGGCTTAATTCTTCTAAAATTTGTCAACATTCATCATTCAATATTCTTATTCATCGTCACTGAACAGCCAACATAACATATTTCATATTATTTATTGTATGTGACGAAATATCTCAATAATTGACACATTGTTTTAAATTAATTTACAATTGAAATGTTTAATACTAGTGTTAATATAATAATTTTATGACTGTATGACATTGCTACGCCCTTACAGGGTCTCATGCTGGGCTATTAGTTTTAAGAACATCAAATATAATATGACGCATGATGTAATAAATAATAATTATGATTACAAACGGGAAGTAATAAGTTAATAAGTCCGACCATGTACATGTCATTTTAAAGATTTGCCAGAAAATATTCTGAATGGGAAGTTAAATAAAAGGCTAGTAAAAATCCTAAAGGTATTTTTTCATGCTTCATGTGTATTTTTGCTTCTCCTTAGTCACGCATCTTTTTAACTAATTCGCTTTTGTAGATTCGTACCGGATTGGCAATGATAGATGTCCGACGGCCACACGAGTGATCTCATAAGGTTTAAAATTAGGACATACGCAACGTAAAACTAAAACATCTATAAGTCTAGATAACAAGAATAACAAAAAACTAATTAGGGTCCGAGGTTCTAATTCCAGGTACGACCCTTTGATTTTTTCTAAAATTATATGTGTATTATAAATTTATTTTCACTGACTAAAAAAACATCACGGAATTTTGCACGCCAACCTCTTAAAAAGTTTTCAAAGGTCTGTGAAGTCTACTAATTCGCACTTGGCCAATGCGGTGGGACTATGGCCCAAAAACCCTTTCACCCTGAGGGAAGACCCATTCTCAGCTATTGGACAATAATTTTACGCACTTTCTACACTCATAGCCCCACAGCAGGATTTTCTCCTGGGTCGTGGGTACCATAGACACAAACAAGACGAATACATAAACACCCAGATCCAGAACACTAATCTCATCATTTAGATACTTGTCTGGCCGGGAATCGAACCCGGGACCCATTGCGCGTCAGACTGGTATGGTAACCGCTCTGCCACGGGTCGTCAATAATGGGTTAACGACAAATATAATGAAGTACACATAAGTTTATGCACTTTTCTCGTACTATTATGCAAAGAACTTAAGTAGAACATTGGTCCCACATTCTAAAGAAATATCATTTTCGCAAAAGTTACGCGTACGCTCCGTACCACATGAATTCCACATCCAATAAGTCGCGTAAAGTAACCGGGCATTACTATAAAAATAAAAGTAGAAACCTTTTATGCTCTACGTATTCTATGAGCGCAAATTGTCCTTTCAACGCTGAAATATAAAAATATAACCGTCCCGTTCACACTTACTCTAAAAATGTATATACTGTCTCATTCGTTACTCAGATTTTCTCATAGTAATGTCGGGGTGTAAGTGATTTTAACAAAGGGTAGGATTTGGGGAACGTGATTGCAATGCTTAAGATATGACCAAGTTTTTTTTGAAAGTTATATTTTAACGCAGAAGTCGAGGTGAGAGCAATTGAAATAGAGTACATTCTAAATAATGAAAGTTCAGATACCATTTTTCGGCCTATATACTTATTACGAGACAAAATCCATCTAGTTTAAATTGTAGTAAATGGACGTCTGACATATGTCATGGCATATCTATAAATTAATAAGTGAAGCGAAAACGTATGGTGCATTTTTAAGTAATATGCCGCGGACAGATTAGTATGAAATTTTGCACGGTAATAGTGGATGTAGAAAGAGTACAGAATGTTAATATTTTTTTCAAATAATGCATATATCATATATAAAATCAACTAAAACACATTACACGGACTACCGTGCTTTGTCATAAACACATACATAATAAACGAAATAGAACATTTAATGTCTTACTATGAAAACACATAACGTCTAAAATGTCAGATGTCTTTGTAAAAATAGCGCTGTTGCTTTTAAATGCGGCTTAGCTAATTAAACCTGTTTTTATATTTAATGGGCGCGTTCAACATTACTTGAAAATTATTACATTTCATTTGAATTAGAGAAATATTCGTATTACTTTGGACAATATGAAGATTAGTTTTTTAATTTAAATTATGGTTGAATTTCGACCGATGCGACGGGTGACTAGTTGTATTTAATCAGTGTATCAACAAGCTGAAGTTTTAGATCTGTTTTTTTGTAAGTTTGAAGTAGTAAATAACCACCTAATGATAAGTAGTGACTATCATGGACATTTGCAAATGAGTTCATATACAACAATGGTTCTAATTGAAGTAAATTAAAGATGCGTTGGTACTCTCGAGGAATAAGATGGTCACCTCATATAAAAGAACCGGCAACCACATCAGTCCACCGAAACTCTTGCTGCTTTACGCTAGAAATAAGTGTGCTATTTTAATATTTTTTTACTACTCGCGTGGTAGAGATTTCAAGCGTAGCCACTATGATGGTATTACCTGTAACAAAAGATAAAAACATTAAATACAAATGTTAAAATGTCAACAATATGTATAACTATCCTCCATTTGGTAAACTTGACAATATTTGATCATGATTAAAACAATCCAAACTACATATTTACTTTCGAAGTAGATATTAAGTCACAGTGTTTAAGTGGTTTATAATCAAAATATTCGTATGTTTAGGTTATCAACAACTAATTAAGTAACTTTCAAAATATAATTTTAGACTATACTAGCCGACCCGGCAACGTTATTTTGCCATATAAAAATTAAAAAAAAATATGTTAAGCGTGCTCAACCCTTATCACTAAGGGGTATGAAAAATAGATGGCCGATTCTCAGACCTACTCAATATGCTCACAAAATGTCATGAGAATCGGTCTAGCCGTTTCGGAGGAGTACGGGAACTAACATTGTGACATGAGAATTTTATATAGATTATCGCGGGATTAAATTGGAAGTAACCGGTACTCGTAATTCACAGTTTAATGTCTATACTGTCAACTGTATATGTAAATGTATAGCCAAAAAAGAAACTGCAAACGTGTAAAATCATGGCAACGTGTGATCAAAATATAAGGGTAATATTATAAGGTGGTAATTTATAAGGTGGTAGAACCAGTGTAGTTCGACCGGGGTGGTACCACCGCCACACCTATTTCTAGCGTGAAGCATTTCTTGCATTTCCATAGAAGGGTGTGGTTGCCGGCACACTTTCACATGAGGAGACCATCATAGTCCTCGGGAGTAGCAACGCATCTGTGATTAACTTCAGGTGGAACCCATGTTCTGTATGAAGTTGATTACAGGTGTCCATGGGCGGCAGTGACCACTTACCATCAGGTGGACTGCATGCTAGTTTGCTACTTCAGTCAAATAAAAAAAAATATAAGACTGATACTGTAACTACTCTTGCATATTAAACTAATTGTTAGCCAATTGGGGCTTACATCCCTTTAAAAGACATTGATATATTTCCAAAGCTCAAAAAATAAACTGTTTTTAAACGAAAATCCAAAATATATAGCAATGGTTGTTTTATCGAACGATAAAGAGTTACACCTTTCTATTAAATAGTCTTTACAGGTGGTAGACCAGGTAGGTACCAGTGTAGTTCGACCGGTGAAGTACCACCGCCACACCTATTTCTAACGTGAAGCATTTCTTGCGTTACGATGGAAGGGTGTGGTTGCCGGCACACTTTTATACGAGGCGACCATCATAGTCCTCTGGAGTATCAACGCATCTGATTGACTTCAGATAGAACCCATATTCTGTATGAAGTTGAATAAAGATGTCAATGAGCGGCAGTGACTACTTACCATCAGGTGGACTGCATGCTCGTGTGATACTTGAATCAGATAAAAAAATCCAAAACTCAAAAAGTAGATTGTTCTAAAACAAAAATCCAAAATAGATATCAATGGCTGTTCTATCGAACGACAAAGAGTTATAACTTTCCATTAAGTAGACTTAGATACATTTTGCACTATCCAGAGTGGCCAGCAATATTACAAAGATGGCAGCATCGGAGGCATCGGGGCAGAACGATAAACCGCGGCCACTCGCGTCTGATTTCATTTACAATTCATTTGATGCCCGCAACGGAGGGGTGACCAGGGGTGAGAATAGCTTTACAATATATAATACTCATTATTTTTACGTTTATTTGAGAAATACTTGCGTTTCGGTGAAAGGTCGATTAGGCGATTCTCTTAGTCCTTAGGAGTAGTACCGTATCTATGATTGACGTCAGATAGAAGCCAGATAAAAGCCGTCAGACAGAGCAGTGATAGCCTAATGGTTGAAACTTGCCCTCTCGATCGGG
This sequence comes from Spicauda simplicius, assembly GCA_949699795.1. Taxonomy (NCBI): domain Eukaryota; kingdom Metazoa; phylum Arthropoda; class Insecta; order Lepidoptera; family Hesperiidae; genus Spicauda; species Spicauda simplicius. The sequence goes on along the minus strand of OX453079.1, from coordinate 647,802 downwards.
AGGTCCGAGGTTCAAACCCAGGCACGTACCACTGATTTATGTGCGTATTATACTTTAATTATCACTGCTTTTCGGCGAAGGAAAACATCGTGAGGAAACCTACACACCCGAGAGTTCTTTAAAAAAAAAAGTTCTCGGAGGTGTGTGAAGTCCACCAATTCGCACTTGGCCAGCGCGGTGGACTATGGCCTAAGCTCTCTCATTCCGAGAGAAGACCCGTGCCCAGCAGTGGGACAGTAATGGGTTGACGGCGACTTGCGTTTCGGTGAAAGGTCGATTACGCGATTCTCTTAGTCCTTAGGAGTAGTACCGCATCTGTGATTGACGTCAGATAGAAGCCAGTTCTGTATGAAGTTGCTTAATACATGGACGGCAGTGATCTCATACCATCAGGTACACTGCATGATCGCTGACATGCATATTTAATCTAATCTTTTTAATTTCATTCAACAGTTTCAGTGTAATGCGATTTCAATCACTCGGAGAAAAAGAAAGATACAATTTCTAAAAGTTTTAAAAGTGTATTACAAATTCTCAGTTCTATAAACTATTTTAGTCTCAAATATACGCGGCGTACTGATTAAAAACAACACGCTTTCAATACTCATAGCCCTACGCTAGGATTTTATCCTGTGTTGTGGGTACCATGGATACACAAGACGAATACACAAACACCCAGATCCAGAACATGAATCTAAACTCATCATTCAGATGCTTGTCTGGCCGGGAATCGAACCCGGAACCCATTGTGCGTCAGAGGGTACGGTAACCGCTCCGCCACGCGGGTTGCCGAAATTATGATCCTTCTAAGTTATTTGATAGAAGCTTATTACTACCGTCCAGTGACTCGATTACCAGTTGCTATTTCCACTTCACATAAATACTATTACCACTAATACTACAGTGCTAACCGGTCCGCCACGCGGTTCGACACCGGATACCGGGTCGATACGCGGAAACTTCATTTTTATTTATGCCTGTCTAGATAAACGTATAAAAATAGACGATGTTATTAAAAAAATACCACACAAAAAGTGTGTTAAAACATATTTTCGTTTCATTCAAACAAATCAGAAACGTCTGAGCCAGCCCTACGGCGTAGGTATAAGGTTACGGCGTAGCACCGTAGCGCGTAGCACTCGCCGGGGTAAATACGTATTCTTAACTGCCGCTGTCCCCTAGCACTCGTAGCCGATAAGTGTTAATGGTTTGTTTGGCGTTGTAATTAAAGTGAGATTTACTTTGGGTTATAGACTACATCTTGGTTTAAGGATTTTGTAGTCTTTTAAGGATTGCGATGTACGTTACTCTCTTAACACTTCTCTCGTCAACCCTTTATTGTCCCACTGCTGGGCACGGGTCTTACGAATAAGAGAGTTTTAGACCATAGTCCACTATGCTGGCCAAGTGCGAATTGGTGGAATTTACACACCTCCGATAACTTTTTTTTAAATAACTCTCGGGTGTTCCTTGCGATGTTTTCCTTCACCGAAACGCAATGATAATTAATTTCTAATACGCACATAATTTTAGAAAAATCCGTGGTGTTGCCTGGGGTTGAACCTTGGACCTCCCGATCGAGAGAACAAGTTTCACCCATTGGGCTATCACTGCGTCTTAACACTTATTTAAGCACAAATATTGATTTTATCAACTGTATGATTATACTATAACAGGTTGTACGAAAAGGTTTAAAATATGTCTATATCCTCCAAACGACGTCGCCTGTTAGTGACACTGACACGGGTTTGAATAAACAAAACTTTTAAGTTTTTGCTTTTTACATATCGCATACAAATATTTCATATGTTATGTAAAACACATTATATCATTTTTCCACTTAAGTCCAAGTTTTAAACAAAATCGTTAGCCGTTACTAAAAAAATATAAAAATCGAATAAATACACAAAAAATAAAAAATAAATCATCCATCCATCCATCAGCCCTTTGATGGCCACTGCTGGACATAGGCCTCCCCTAAATGGCGCCACTCCAACCGGTCCTGTGCCTTCTGAATCCAACGGTTTCCCGCTGTCTTCTTCAGGTCATCGGTCCACCTGGTGACGGGGCGACCTGTACTCCTTTTACCTAAACGTGGTCGCCACTCGAGGAACTTTCTTTAATTTTTTATAAAAGTAAATCTTACACTCAATAATTTTTCATATAGCAAGAAAAAAGTTTTTTTATTTTTTTTTTTATTTGACTGAAGTAGCAAACGAGCATGCAGTCCACCTGATGGTAAGTGGTCACTGCCGCCCATGGACATCTGTAATCAACTTCATACAGAACGTGGGTTCCATCTGAAGTCAATCACAAATGCGTTGCTACTCCCGAGGACTATGATAGTCGCCTTATGTGAAAGTGTGCCGGCAACCACACCCTTCTATCGAAACGCAAGAAATGCTTCACGCTAGAAATAGGTGTGGTGGTGGTACTTCCCCAGTCGAATTACACTGGTTCTACCACCTTTTGTAACGATTTTAGGCAGATCAGGCTAAATATCAATCTTAGTCAGTCAGAAATTTATCTAAATTAGATAAATAACTGAAATTTACAGAATAAAAATCTTATTAACCATCTAATGCAGGAGTCTCGTAGGCCATAATAAGTATTATCAGCTCCTCAATTACACTTTATTAAATTACGGGTCGAAGGCTCCAGACCTAGACTTGATAAATAAACAGCTAAACGCTCCCAGCGCCTGTCAATGAATTAACTGGAAATGGGATAAATGTATGCCTTAAGATATAGGCGGCAGCGGTCAGCCGTTTGCCAATTTTAATTAATTATTGCTGTCAGTCTTAAAGTCTATTTAGAAGAAAAGTAAATCGTTTTTATTTAATTTCTGTATATTTTTATTTTAACTAACAATTCTTATTAAGTAGGTATATTGGTGGTAGAACCAGTGTAGTTCGACCGGGGAAGTACCACCGCCACACCTATTTCTAGCGTGAAGCAGTTCTTGCGTTTCGATGGATGGGTGTGGTTGCCGGCATACTTTTATTTGAGGCGATCATCATAGTCCTCGAGAGTAGCAATGCATCTGTGATTGACTTCAGATAGAACCCCATGTTCTGTATGAAGTTGCTTACAGATGTCCATGGGCGGCAGTGACCACTTACCATCAGGTGGACTGCATGCTCGTTTGCTACTTCAATCTTATAAAAAAATATTATATCTCACTTATTAAAGTAAATATATTGTTATACATGTCAATTTATAAAAAGGATCATACAAAATTGATTTCCGTTTATCAATTCAAACTGTTTATTAGCACGTGGCCAGCGTAGCAGATTACTGCCTGAATCAATTTCATTTGGAGTGGAGACCCGTGCCCAGCAATGGACCATTAATATGTGAACTCAATGTCGAGTCAATGTCAAAATAAAAAAAATGACTTTAAAAAAGTTTAATATTATTATAAAAATATTGTTTATAAATATTTTTGTTATATTAGACGTCTACGTAGTATAAATATCACGTTTTGACGTAAAAATCATTTAAATATTTTATCTTTAATTTTTTGTACTATCATCTTTTCTAATAAAACTGATACAAGTTAAATTATGAACATACTTCAATCGCTGCAACCCATAACTTACACACGGTGCTAAAATGACCCCATCGAAGAAATATCCCTCACTTCTAGTCGGATTGAAAATACGCTAATTCGATGGGTTTCAAGAGTTCCCACTGTTTGCCTTTTAGTTCTCAATGCGTGCAAAGTGCAATTCAATTAAGCCTTTGTTGGCTTATCTGGTGTTGAAGGTCTAGAAAAATCTGAATTGGATTTGCAGTCTAAAATAAATGTGCAGTTGGAATTGACAAGGGGATCCCGACTATCGTATTAGCCCTTTGAGAAAAGAAATTGATTTTTTCTTTTCTTTGTTTTATTTGGATACGTACGTAAGATATTAAGACTGTTATAGGAACTTTAAGGTATATTATTCCACTGTGAAAAATTTTGGACTGAAAAACTTTTTTAATAAAAATCCTTTGAAAAAAGACGTTCAATTTTTCATTATGAACACATAAATGTCTTTGTCAAAATACCCGTCATTGCTTTTAAGTGCAGTTTAGTCGATTAAACCTCTTTTTACCTCTAACGGGTGTATTTAAAATAACTCGAAAATTAATACAATTTATTTTAATTTGAGAACGACATATTCGTGCTACTTTGAACAATATCAAGTTTATGATTTTAGACTAGTATTATCGCGGAATTGATAAATTATAATACTTAGTGGGTATTCACGATATGCGTGTATTTCAGTTTGGCCGTGACCACGATCCATGCAACTGGGTTGAAATATGGACAAAAAGAATTCTATAAGAATTCATAAACCGCATATCCTGAGTACCCGTTAAGTATTATAATGTATCAAGTTTAGTTTTTGAGTTGAATTACGGTCAAATTTCGGCTGTTGCGATGGGAGACTAGTGATGACGTTTAACCCCTTTTATTTTACCAGTAGACTAACTTTGACCTGCTGTTTTCGATTTAAAATATGCTTAAAAATACGCTTTCTACTCTCATAGCCCCACACTAGGATTTTTTTACTGTGTCGTGGGTACCATAGATACACACAAGATGAATACACAAACATCCATACCCAGAACATGAATCTAAACTCATCATTCAGATACCTGTCTGGCCGGGAATCGAACCCGGGACCCATTGCGCGTCAGAGCGGTGTAGTAACCGCTCCGCCGCCACGCGAGTCGTCAATTTGGAAAGAATACTTAGACTTTAATTAAATAAGAATTAAAAGTAACCGTATTAAATGGAGTATAAATAAATTTTCATCCCTTAAATTGAATTCGTAAGTTTGGGTTTTGATGCGATTTTAATATTTGAAAATTACACCGTTATAATTGATCTTTTAATTTATTTGTATTATTTTAACTTTATTTTATTATTTTATCTTTTCATTATTAACATTATTTAGTTTCAAAATAACAAAATCATTGTTTAATTTTACCCAGCGCTTCTGTTATATTTGGATTTTTGAGTTGAGTTATATTCAAACGAAATAGCGATATGTGGTAACATAAAATAAAATATAACAGGGTCAATAAAGACCCGTCCGTCATTTTACTACTGATATTGAAATGCATCGCGCTTGAGAGCGTACCGGTATACCCGGATACGACCCGGATAACGAAGTAAATCAAACTGCATCTCAATTTATGAATCCGTCGACAGCTCTGATTTGAAACAATATGAATATAAGTTTTACAGAACAGGTTATTTTCGATTGAATCAATACTGCGTATTTTTGCTGCAGAACAGCAGTTAGTTGTAAATTTACTTGGCATTTTATAACTTTACCCTCTGCTAAGTAAAATTAAAAAGTAAAGCAAAGTAAAAGCTAGGTAAAATAAAAAACGACTATTCTAAGGCCTATGCTAAGGAGGTGAGTATGATATAAAAATATTTCAAAATTGGTCGACAAAAAAATAATCCTTCTATTTACTTTCTGTTTTCTCGAGTATTCTAAAGGGCCTAAATCTGACCAATTTTAGTCTCCACAATCTTTAGAGGACTACAGACCCACTGGACCTCCACTATCCATTTTTTTATATGATTAAAGTAGTAAACGAGCATGCAGTCTGATGGTAAGTGGCCACTGCCGCCCATGGACATCTGTAAACAACTTCAAATAAAACAAGGGTTCTATATAAAGTCAATCACAGATGCGTTGCTACTTCCGAGGACCATGATGGTCGCCTTATATAAAAGTATGCCGGCAACCGCACCCTTCCATCGAAACGCAAGAAATGCTTCACGCTACAAATAGGTGTGGCGGTGGTCTTCCCCGGTCAAACTACACTGGTTCTACCACCTGCTAACCTTACACCTGCACAACCTACACACCTGCACATCTTACAATCTAACCCTACATATAATCTAAAGTAACTTGTAGTATAAACTAGAATAAGATTTAATTAAAGCATAATATTATGAACAGATTTTCCAAGTAGTAATGGAAACTATGATTAATTATGTTCTTTGTCTGTCTGTTCAATTCAAGGGTCGTTGGTTCAAGCCCGTTTGACATATAACAATGACACTCTACGAGGCTGAAATATGAAAATTATAGTGAATTTCAGTTTTTGTTTTATATAGGTCACATGAAGTTTCAAATTAAAAACTTGGATTTATTATTGTGTGAATTTTAAAATCGCTCTGTTTCTGGACATGTAAGGGTTTTTATGGCTGTATTTGTGGGTTTTTATATTTCACAATTATATGTTGGGCTTAATAAAGAACCCGTTGTCGTGGGTACCATGGACATATACAATACGCATACACAAACACCCAGAACCCAGAACACGAATCTAAACTCATCATTCAGATACCTATCTGGCCGGGAATCGAACCCAGGACCCATTGCGCGTCAGACCGGTATGGTAACCGCCCCGCCACGCGGGTCGTCAAGCTAGTTGACCGATTTCTAAAAGTAAGGAAGAAATTAGATTTCACTTCATAAGGCAAGGGTAGCAGTAGTTAGGCAAGATACTTTAGCAAACTTTTATTACCCATGTAAAAACAAGATGGCAAAATAAAGATAATATACAAATAAAAAAGACAAACCCAATCAGTTTTTTGCCGGATTTTCTCACATTCATTAAAAAAAAACATGCGTGCGTACAAAGTACACATGTCAGAAGTGAAACTTCTTTGGAGAACAAATTTATAAATCTTGTTTATATTTATACAAATCTAAAACTTTAAATTTCCAAGATTAAGAGGAAGGGAAAAAGGCGTGATACGACGTTCGCCCTGTCTTACTCTCTCTCAATCGGTCTCGATCACTCTCTCTCTCTTTTCCGACACTTCCGTTGCATACCGGCGTGACGTTTCATCTGTAAAAATTTTACCCTCATGCGCCTAAAGAAGTTTCACTTCAAAAAAATCGGTTGTCTGTAAAGTCGGTTTACTGACGATAGTTGAACGTGACAAAGTCATAAGCAAATTCTGACGGAATGGTTGCATTTTTCAAAAAAAAAATTTAATTTTGTTTGTTTGATACATATTTTGTATGTATATAGAGAACGAGGTAAATGGAAATCATAATGGAATTGATCAAGTTACATTTATTTGTACGCATAAATACAATTATGTCAATTTTTTGACATAATTGTATTTACACGTATTGGCCGATTGTACCTCTTTGTCGTGGCCTCTCGCTTGCACTTCAAGCCTTAAATGGAACGCCTCAAAGCGAGGTAACGTCGCATGAGTCATATTTTTTGGTGCATGCAGTCGGCTCCATCGATAAGACGTTGTCACGTCAAAAATTGTAACTGACAATTTGTAAGTGCGCCGTAGGCCTATGCAATATACAAACATTTCATTTCTTAGCTTTCCAACGGTTTTTTAGATACATGACGTCATCTGCGAAGTATCATAAGTTTATAGAATGTCTTCATGTAGACACGTTTACGTTATTCGTTTTCGAAAATACTTTGCAATAGATTTTTCAATAATGCGCAAAAACGTGAAGAATTGTTTTGAAGACGGTAGTTAATTCGTATAAAGGCAAGATTATTCGAACACTGGTATAGAAATATCATTTAATGGATTTATCAAATGAATGAATGACGACCCGCGTGGCCTAGCGGTTACCGTACCGGGCTGACACTCAGTGGGTCCCGGGTTCGATTCCCGGCCAGTCAAGTGTCTGAATGATGAGTTTAGATTCTTGTTCTGGGTCTGGGTGTTTATGTATTTGTCTTGTGTGTGTCCATGGCACCCACGACACAGGAGAAAATCCTACTGTGGGGCTATGAGTGTAGAATGCGTTAAAGTTAAAATTTCAAACTGCTTGCCTTTTTATGCATGTGAGTTTTATTTTATACCTTCATTTTTAAATACTTGACACTTACATACTTAAAATAGCACATAGAAATTCAGTACGCTTTTTAAAGTTAAAACATTCGTAAAGAACATAAGGATAGTCGTAATGAAAAATCCCAAACACATGACCGCACCACCTTTGTTCAATTACTTCCTGTACATTTACATGGCTCCCCGACTTTGTATCTGTCTGTCCGTCGCTTGATTTATACAGGGTTTGAGGTTGAGTTTCATTCTATTGAAATTCTTTCCAATGTATTGCTTTGATTCGAACGTTTGTTCGAATAGTATGCGTTGTTGTTTGATGAAATTTTAGAAGCAAAAGAGTTTGAAGACTATTTTCTTTTATGAGTGATTACTTGTAAATTACCTGTAGACTAAAAACAAATATACGCTAAGCAGTAGAAGTAGCTCATGTTCTAAATATCTGCTTGAAACTGTGTCTTTAGTACAAGTTTATTACGTTTAGTACGTTTTTTTACTGCAATTTACGTTGCATATTTATATTTACGTCTTCAAATGACGATAATAATAATTTTGAAATGATAGATTTGAAGGTAAGCGTAAATTGTTTTCAAGAAAGGCAAAAGAGATACTTACTAAGGGTACTGTCAAATGGGGCATTACTTCTTGGAAATAAAGATGAAAGGCCCAAAAACGTTTTTGCGACATTAACATCTTTCTGTTCTCGGGGGAGGGGGGGGGGAACCTTCAAAAAGTACCCTAAACCATGGTAGTGATGCAGGGTTATGTTGTATTTCTACCTCACTAAAACCCCCGGGGGCCGTCCTCAGCGTTGCGTGGAGAACTCCGGGATATCTAACCTTTGCCGCCTTCTTTGCCGCCGACCTTCCTGGGTTCGCTTGGTTAAACGATTTGCTCCCACTCCTGCCGTCCACAACCCACGAAGCCCCTTTTAGTCGCCTCTTACGACAGGCAGGGAATATCGTAGTCCTGTTCAGGTCCCGAAACTATAGGGCCCGACATTAACACCTAATGGTCACAACCGCCTTTGAAAAATAAAAAAATAAATAATCATAGAGTAGTTGAATTTCGATAAATAAAAAGTACATCGTAATCCTTAATCTTTTCATATCTTCTTAAATTTAATTCCGTAGTTTGTATAAGATTTTAAAAACGCAGACAAAGAGTTAGAGAAAATCCAAAAAAGTACAAAAGGTAACTATTTACTTTTCCTAAGTACTCAAAGGTATTTTTGCAAATATATGCAACGTAGAAACACGTGGACCATTCTACTATTATATATATGGATTAATAATACAGAAATCCTTCATGATAAGAGTATCCATCAAGCAGTTGTATAAATACGATATTTCTTGCCGCGCGTAAGATTTATGAGGGTATATTAATCTTTGATACCACGTTGGGGGAAATTGTTGCTCACCCCTTTTATCTGTGAGTGTATTTAATATTGGGAAACGAAATTATATACTGCACTAACGTTGATTACGGTTACAAATAATACGAAATAGTAATATAGCGATCTCAAATTATATGTCTATACTCTTCTGGCACTAAATAACTCATTAGATGTGTTTTCTTTTTAATGGCGAAAATAAAATAGTTTGAGAAGAATAGAAAAGATATTCATTTAAAAAAGTTTGAATGTTTTAGTTAAATTTATTGTAAAACTAGTTGACCCGGCGAACTTCGTTCCGCCTAAATAATGTTTACTTTTTAAATTAGTGATGACTAAGATTGTCATAAACGTAAGAGTAGACAAATATAATCAGAAAGCTTCGAACTGCTACGCTATCGGGAGTTACACGTGTAATTGTGAGTCAGCCATAAAAGATAGACATATGCAGGGGTTGGATATATTTTATATAATGTTAAGGAGAATATTTCCGTCATACATGATTTCTGTGTAGCTTTAACCATCAAGGTTGCGCACGCGACGGAAGCTTAAAAATGGAGTAACCTCTCCCGTTTTTCCAGCAATTCCCTTTACTGCTCTGCTGCTATTGATTGTAGCGAGATGAAAAGTATACTATAACCAGCTCAGGAGTATGAAGAATAATCGTACCAAGTTTCGTTAAAATCCGTCTAGTAATTTTAGTATAACGGTTATACAGACAGACAGACAGACAGACAGACAAAAATTTTACAGATTGCATTTTTGGCATCAGTATCGATTCCTAATCACTCCCTGATAATTATTTTGTATATATATTTCATGTACAGAATTGACCTCTCTACATATTTATTATAAGTATAGAAAATGTTTAACTTGTTGTATTTTTTTGTGATATTGAATAAAATTGTAGTGATGACCCAAAAATGCATCCGTTATTTTTTATTCTTTTATGTCACTCAATTGCAATTTTAACATAACTGTTAATTCTGGCTTATCAACTACCGAAGTAGATTTTTTCCACTTATTTTTCAACGGTGTAACGGATTTTGATTTTGATATTAAATTAAATAATTTTAGATTATTATTTTCTGATGGCTATCATTCTGAATTTTAAAATGTCATTATTTTATTTCACTTAAGAATTGTGAAGAATTGCCTCTTCCTTTTACTAATACTTTTTTTCCAATTTTAACTCCTTAGACTTTTTACGATATCAATTTGAGAATACTAGCACAACTTTGTCATAATGTTGTAGAAGAGACAGCAATTTATCACCTTAATTAATAGACCTATCCTTTCAAAAAATAGATATTTCACCAAACTAGTCACCCGTTGCAACAGTCGAAATTCGACCGTAATTTAAATTAAAAAACTAAACTTCATATTCGCCAAAGTAGCACCAATATTTCGCTTATTTAAATAAATTGTAAAAATTTTCAAGTTACTTTGAATGTACCCGTTAAGGGCAAAAAGAGGTTTAATAACTAAACTGCATTTTAAAGCAATAGCGGCTATTTTGATGAAGGGATCTGACATTTTTGACGTTATGTGTTTTCATAGTCAGACATTGTATGTACTATTTCGTTTATTATATGTGTGTTTGTGCCAAATGAAAAGTAGTGTGTGTAATGCGTTTTTCGTTGATTTTATATATGTTTTATACATTATTTGAAAAAAAATATTAGCATTGCGCAATCCTTCTCTACATCAACTATAACCGTGCGTAATTTCATACACCTCCTTCTACGGCAAGTATCTTAAAAACGAATCACAAGTTTTTGCTTCACGTATATCACCAAGTATATGATTGACGTAGCAATACTGAACCTCTCTTGCAAGCAAACGCCCAAACTCTGAGATGGAATTTTAATTTGAAAGTCGGTTACTTGAAGTCGTGAAGTTTTAACAAGCGTTCCCGTTCCTAATTTTAAAATACCTTCGTTTAACTACGCGAGTACGAAAAGTTCGGGGTTTAAGGAAATCTTTCGGATCAGTTTAATAGACCATAATTGTACTCATTTTGGATGCGACTCTGGTTGGAACGGTTTGGATTATTAATTGTTTTAAGTTCAATTTAAATTGTGGATTTTCATGCGTTATTTGAAACTAAATAATGTAACTATATCAGAAAAAGGTAACAATATAAAAGTGGATATGATTTTTTTTATTCGTTACTATTCGTTATTTAGCAAATGAGTATAATTGTATTCAGATCATTTAGAATTAAACTATATTTTATGAATCGCTTAAATTTTAATAATAATGTACGCAAATAGAATAATAGTAGAGATCAAAATTTCTATAATTAGTCAATGAATTTTAAATATACATTCTGACATGTCATCAACCCATTATTGTCCCACAGCTGGGAACAGGTCTTTTCTCAGAATGAGAGAGTTATAGGCCCACCGCTCTGGCCAAGTGCACTTCACGTGAATTGGTGGACTTCACACACCTCCGAGAACTTTTTTTAAGAAAGCTCGGGTGTGTAGGTTTTACTCACGAAGTTTTCCTTTTCTAATACGCACATAATTTTAGAAAAAATTGTGGTGCATGCCTGGGCTAGAACCTCGGACCTCCCGATCGAGAGAGCAAGTTTTAACCATTAGGTTATCACTGCTCTTTTTCTGACACATAAATGTAAGATTATAACAAGCTTTCATTCTATTTCAAAGTTCCTTAAGAGCTAGAATTCGAAAATCTTTTTTATGGTTCCGTTAATAGATTCTTGATCCTAAGAAATAGCAGAAAGTTAACATCCCTGTCATGTTTAACTGACTGTAGTGGCCACGGCCATCAAAGTACCGGCTGTAAAAAACCCGCCTGTAATATTTTCAGTTGCTTTTTCCCAGGGTTAAGATGGTCGTGTCATAAAAAAAGGGACCGGGCAAGTACATCCTTTCAACTAAACATAACTGCGTTACGCTAGAAATATGAAATACTAGCCGAACCCCGCAACTTCGCCGGATGTATCGATTGTCCCGTGGAAATAAGATATATACCCACAGTAAAAAGTAGCCTATATGTTAATCCAGAGTGTCAGCTAATTTCCTACCAAATTTTATGAAAATCGCTCCAGTCGTTTAGACGTGAAGAAGTAACAAATATACACACTCACAAACTTTCGCCTTTATAATATTAGTATGATGAAATCTATGTGAGAGTAGAAAAGTATTTCTCTTTTAGCCTATAATACGATAATATCCTGATGGAAAACCTTATACAAATACCTCGTAACTAGGTTGGTCCTGAATGAAGAAATAGTTCATACATATGTATCAACCTCCTCGTGTAAGATTAATATGGATGGGGCCTTTAAACATAGTGTAAGTCATTGATTTTATTTAGCTTCCTTTGTTGAGTGTGGATTTCTGTTAGGTAAATTTGATGGGATCTCCACAGCTGTAATATTATAGGTGCATTAAGGTAATTCGGTAACGTCTAGGTATTACTATGTTTCCCCAGTAGTCGGAGAGTAGAACACGGCTACGGTATCACCTGCCTGTTCTAAAAGGCGACTAAAAGGGGGCTTCTGGTGTTGCGAGCGGCTTGAGTGGGAGCTCGAACCATCCAGCCAGCAACCCCGAGAAGGACGGCGGCATGTGTGGCTGCATGTCGTCGTAGACAGGTGTAGGAGGACAACGACGCGTCCCCCAAGAGAGGAGCCCATGAGCAGCGCCGCGCCAGGGGGCACCGGTGCGTTCCATTGGAGATCCCGGGTTCCCCTGCTAGCGTCGAGGAAGGCCACCGAGGAAGTTTTAGTGGGTAAAAATCCCACACTATCCGGAGTCCCCCAAGGCTTCTGTGTACATTTTGAAGGTTATCTCACCGTCACCAAAAAAAAGTTATTACTGTGTCACATGTATACATGTGTCATAATTGTTAGTTTTTTTTTTCCGATCCGGCAAGAAACTCAGCGGGTTTGTCTTTTTTATTATTGCCTGTTCTTTATGAAGCAGCTTATTGCTTGCTTACCGAAATTGAATTGCTTTTCCATAAAATAAATCCCATAAAAAACAATACTTATCAAAAAATCCAAGTCTCGCAACTCAGTTCTTCAACCGAATAAAGTTACGAGATTCAAGTACTACTAAGTCGGTTATTAATTTACTCAGTCCCTACTTAAGGGACCTTCTGTTTTAACTTGTTACGTAATTATTTAACGCAACAACATCTTCTAGTGACCATGTCAATATTAAATTCTTTAACGTTTTAAATAAATAGATTGACTCGGAAATCGCATAAAAACACACTGTATCTAATAAGTAATACATATGTTATATAGAAAAGATTGTTTATTGCGATATTGTGTGAATGAGTAAGTGTCAAAATTATAAAATTTGAAATATACCGTGTTCACACAACGCTTATTTGGATATTTAAAAAATGGGCTTCTACTTCTATCCAGAACGAAGTAATAGGGGCTTGAAAATGGCCCGAATTTCTTCGAGAAAAGTATGGTACGTCCGTGCCGCTTTTTCGCTCGACTTGGCGGGAGCACTGCCGTGCCCCCAGATCAAACTAATGGGTACGAGAGGAATTATTTGAAACCATATGTTTCCATAATTTAATCCATTAAATTTCATTCTAGTCCAAACTGAAAGTATTTATTTTATTGACTTTCTAGCAATATCACGCCATTTTCTTCCAATAACAATTGAGTGAGTAAAGAATAAACCTTCAGTCCAATCTCTCCGATACAGAACTGGACGATTAGAACATAATTCCATCGGATTCCGCAGCGAATATAATAAATAATCGATATAGCAGTACATAAGGCCCTAAAGCCGTAAACCGTAGGCCCGTACATTAAGTACTGAAGCCTCTATCGAATTCCATCTTTATTTATTGGATCGAAAATGGGCGAAATGGTAGAAAGCCGAGGTGAAGCCGCTTCCGGTCCGAGATGGCGCGGACAATTTCCGGGACTTGACCGTCATTATTAAAACGCCTCAGGCGTCAAGATATACTTAATAAATTTAACGTTTCTCTATTGATCTGGAATGGTTTTGAAAATGTAGATGTAGGAGATTTTTTCGCGGCTGTATGATCAAAGACCGATGGTTGATACAATCGTTGACTTTGTCTACACAAAAATTTATTCATTATCATTATATAAAACAAAGTCGCTTCCCGCTGTCTGTCCCTGTGTATGCTTAGATCTTTAAAACCACGCTACAGATTTTAATGCAGTTTTTTTAATAGATAGAGTGATTCAAGAAAACGGTTTCCATGTATATAAATGCATAATATAGTGGAGGAACACTGATTGAATGATGAAGTTCGCTGGGTCAACTATGTAGTTGTATTATAAGAAATGGGTCAAAGTAAATTCAATATGTTTGTGGATAGGTGTAAAATATTAATAAACTTCTTATTTAGGATCATTCCCGCTCGGTAACGCCCAGTCGTCAACACTTTTAACGACTGGGAAATTAAATGAATGAAAGAAAGAGTAAATGTAAACTCAAGACAAATATTATAAATAATATTTTAGACGCAATCGTTTATTGGATTGTTGAAATTTCAAAGAAACAGACAAAATTTGTAAAAGAATATGCTTATATTAAAAAAAATCTCTCTCTATCATCAACCTATTATCGGCCCACTGCTGGGCACGGGTCTTCTCTCAGAATGAGAGAGTTTAGGCCATAGTCCACCGCACTGGCCAATTGCGAATTGGTGGACTTCACACACCTCCGAGAATTTTTTTTTTAAGAACTCTCGGGTGTGCAATGTTTTCATATACCGAAAAGCAGTGATAATTAATTTCTAATACGCACAAAAATCAGTGGTGCGTTTCTGGGTTTGAACCTCAGACCTCCGGATCGAGAGGGCAAGGTCCAACCATTACGCTATTACTACTTACCTGCAATCTATGTATTTTGCAGATATATGTTATAAAATAAATATATATGACACGCAAAAGTTCTTTTTTATTGTTTGTATGGATCATAAACTTCTCTCTAGAGCAAGGGTCGGAAACAATGGCAATGAAGACTCCATGCATCATATCTGGACGTCAGGAAATGACCAATCACATTCAGGCAACCCTTCTTGTTAATGAGTGCCGAGTCACTCAATCAAGACAATCAATTATCGCATTCCACCCCATTATTTCTGTTAAGGATATGGTGAAATAATCTTAGGGTGCTTTAACGGACTTGCGTTTTTTTGTACTTTAACCTAACGATAAGGCAGACGGGCTACTTGATGGAAGGTAGTCACCGTCGCCTATGGACATTCGCAACACCAGAGGAGTCGCCAATGCATCGCAGGCTTTGAAGGAGAGCTCTTTCGCACCTTTCTTGAAGAACCCCATGGTATAGCGCTCCGGGAATACTTCAGGAAGAAGCTCATTCCACAACTTACACGTCCGTGGCAAAAACGAGCGCGTAAACCGAGATAGCGAATCAAAAAATAGTCTTAGTGCCAGACTTAACACAGATAATCACTACATAATATAAGTCAAATTCGCTTCTCGCTGTCTGTCCCTAAGTATGCATAGATCTTTCAACTACGCTACGGATTTTAATGCAGTTTTTTTAATAGATAGAGTGATTCAAGAGGAAGGATTTTATTTATTATACATATATCATAATTATAATATAAAGAAACACTGTTTATTTTAAATTTTTGCGACTTTCTTGTCAACTAATATTACATATAAAGGCGCAATCGAATTAGAAACATTATATAGAACCGATATTCAGTAATTTTATTTACAAATCATTTAAATTATGCTGAATAATTCTTTGTATTAAAAGAGGCAATACTCAGTCAATGCTGAGTCATTAATTTCAGAGTCTCAGCCATTTGGAAAAATATGTCATTTAAGTACTTTGATAGAATTCCACATCAAACAAATGTTCATATTTGAAAGTTTGTAATAAAAAATATGTAAAAACAAGTTGGGAGTAAAAGACTAACTTAAACGCTCTGTGTTCAGAGACATACCTACAATATTTTTACAAACAAAATCTTTAGGTCAGCCTAAAAGACAAAATATACAACGTAATATAAGAATTACTCAATCCTTAAAACTATTTTTTGAGTATTGAAAATAAAAAGACAATATATGTAAGGTAAATTATGACAAATGTGTATGTGTAAAATATATTTAAATTAGGTAAAAGGCGAACTAACGCAGCTACTTCTCGGAAACAAATAAGAAATAAAACTACACGGTATGGTCTGAAGCGCACTTCCCGCCAAATGACGTTACTCAGCTGATCCGAGCGCCGCCATCTTCTTTCCGCCATATTGAAATGCTATTAGGGCAATGATTGTTCAGAATATCTGCCACTTTATATTTTAACCTGAATATAGAGTTATAATAAAGTTTTGTTGTTTAAAATAAATAGTTGTATTTCAGTTTTCAGTTGTTGTTAATCAGCAACAATTATTCAGTAAGCTTTTTATTATCATCGTTTTATAAAATTAGGAAAATGTATGTCTTAATTAATTAGATTCTTAAATTGACATTGCTTAAATAGGTCCTAGTGTTTTTCCTATTCTGATAATTTTCGAAGCATACTTTAATATTTTTTGTTTTTAATTATTTATTTTATCTAAAGGGTGGTGTTAAAATTTGTTTTTTTCGATTTAATTTTTCGTTAATTGATTAAACCTTTAGGATACAAACGCACTATTTATTAACTAAATACACGATTGTCCATTTTTTTTTTTAAAAAAGTCAATTTTTTTCATTCAAGACATTCAATATTTTAATAAAAGCAAACAGTTCTCTCATTATATTTCCTCGGATTCATAGATATATAATCAGTATTACATAAACAGACATACAATATTCTACATGTTACAGATAAATTATCTACCGTCCGTCCGTCTAGGCGTGATTAATCGCTGATATAATGACCCGGTACAAGAGCATGCGATAGTATTCAAACGTCACAAGATATTACGTCATACGGTGTCTGTAAACTAGGCTTACGCTATTACTACTATGCAGTAATACCTTAGATTAGACAGCAAACTAGAAAGCAATCCACCTAATGGTAAGTGATCAGTTCCGCCTGTCTGTGAGTAACTTCATTGAGAACAAGTTCTATCTGAAGTCAATCACTGATGCTAACTAAGGACTAAGATGGTCGCCTCATATAAAAGAGCCGGCAACCACAGGTTTTGAAGGTGGTAGAAACAGTTCGACCGAGGAAGTACCATCGTCACACCTAAATAGGTGTGACGATGGTACTTCCTCGGTCGCATCTGTGATTGACTTCAGATAGAACCCATGTTCTCTTTGAGGTTGCTTACAAATGTCTATGGGCGGCAGTGACCACCTACCATCAGGTGGATGTAGTCCATTCGTTTTCTTATAAAAAATGATTAGCCGACCTGCTAAAAAAGGTTTTTAAAGGTGAAATCTACGTATCCGCTCTCGTCCAACGCCTTAAATCACTCTAAGAGCACATGCCCACCAGTGGGACAGAAACACATGCGATGTTTTAAACGTTAAACATTATTTTCGCGTCGTATATCAAAGAAGTAGACGATATTTAGAAGCTACATAAATAAGTTATACGTATTTGCGCGCCGGAGCGCATTATCGCGCGGTGCCAGCCCTGCGCGCTCCGCTGGCTTGCGTAGGGTTGACACTTGATTTTCTGGGCTTGTGACGATTTTGTTGGTAAAATGTATAAGATTAAATAGGAATAATGTTTAGTTTTTGATTGTATTATTGTAAGTTTATTTTATTAGGATTGTAAAGTTTCCTGGTATAAAATGTTTGAAGGTGGTAGAACCACTGCAGTTCGACCGGAGAGTACTACCGCCACACCTAGCGTGAAGTATTTCTTGCGTTTCGATGGAAAGGTGTGGTTGCCGGTACACTTTTATATGAGGCGACCATCATAGTCCTCGAGAGTAGCAACGCATCTGTGATTGACTTTAGATAGAAGCCATGTTCTGTATGACGTTATTACAGATGTCCATGGGCGGCAGTGACCACTTACCATCAGGTGGACTGCATGCTCGTTTACTACTTCAGTCAGATATAAAAAAAAGTATTATAAGATTAGAGAGAAATAGAACGAAGCGTCTGTATGTAATTATAATATTGTAACTTCTTCATCTTACTATGATAAAGGCAAAAGTATGTGAGGATGTATGTAATTTTGTCAGGTTTTGTTGAATTTCGGCACGCAGACAGCTTATGACCTGGATTGAGACAAGGAAGTATTACCGTGGTGAACATGACCAAAACGTGTGGAGCCGCATGAATAAGCTAGTATGCTACAAAAATCCATTATTTCGTTTTTGGGACGTGAATTGATATATTTTGGCAAAGGGAGATCTTACACCAGGCTAGGCGGCTTACGAGCGGCCGTGCACCGTCAGTCTTTGTTCGGAACTTGTGTTTAAGCAGGGTATTGAGAATACTTCGATAGCGTGTTTCAGAATACTAGTAGCGCCATCTCTTAACGAGTTACGGGTGGTCGCGACAATATTTTCGTTGTCTTTTTTTAGCTTAAGACGTTAATCGCTCTTCGATGCAAACGATAGAGTTGTGATTTAAAAAAATCGGTGTAATAAAGCCATTAAATTTCACTAACAAGAGCCAGTTTGTCAAAACTTACCATGTTTGCAACACCAAGCGTATATTTTATGCCAAATAGTAATTCGATTGCGGCATTCGTCTTGTTGTCAATTTTTGTTTACCTATTATGAAAAGGATTAAGCGTTGCAATCCTGGTAGGATTTAATTAAGTCTCCTCAAAACGATTACTGTATATGTTTGAAATATATGGGGTATTGCAATGTATATTGCAATGATGGGTGAAAGTTTAAACATTTAATTTTATGGAAACGTAACATTCTCCTACTATGAGTATTAATTACTATGTTCTGGTTAGCACAATATGGCCGAGACAATTTAATAAATAGTTTTAAGTCCCTAGAGGTAACGAAAACGAAAAATCCCACTGTTTCAAAACAATGAACTGAAACTATATCAATCAATCGTTTTTAAACAAACCGCATTTGTTTATGCTATGTTACATGCTCAGTGCTTTTTATTTTTTATACTTATATTTATTATGTTCTACATACTTTTGAGTATCATATACATTACATAGATACTTTTGCATAATATGCATTATCGTTACTGCGTGTCATTGTGCGTTGGAGCGCAATATCGGTGAGTGGCAGCCCTGCGCGTCGCAGGGTTGACACTTACAAAAGCATCTATTATCCGGTCAAAAGGATACTCGTTATGAAAGCCGTATAAATCACCCCTTGGTGATGTTTTAAAGAAAGTCAGTGTTATTTTTTGTCCATAGAAGGAAAATATTTCCAAAATTTTCTGACCTGTCGTTTTTATGATCTAACCTGTTAATTTGCAAGATAGGTGATGGGTTTAGTACAATCGATAAGGTACGAGACCATCTTAGTCCAGTAGCAACACATCTTATTTTATCTGATTGAAGTAGCAAACGAGCATGCAGTCCACCTGATGGTAAGTGGTCACTGCCGCCCGTGGACATCTGTAATCAACTACATACAGAACATAGGGTCCATCTGTAGTTAATCACAGATGTGTTATGTAAGCCGTGTTCACCTATAATTGTGGGTACACGAACGACTTATCCTACTTGTATTAAATTTTTAACTATGGTGAAATGTACTCTACGTTGGTGAACCTAATAAATAAATAAATAAATAAACAATAAATGTGTTGCTACTCCCGTAGACTATGACGCTCGACAATGGACTGATGTCTCTGGGCGGCAGTGACCACTTACCATCAGGTGGACTGCATGCTCGTTTGCTATTTTGATATATATAAAAAATATTAGTTTCCTCAAAACTGTATTCGCTCATCATTTCAAAGTATTGCAAGATATGGCCAAAAACACAAACGTACGTATTAATTATAATATATACGTAAACAATGATCGTTTTTAAAGTTTTTTTTTAACTTACATTGGATAGTACAATTTTCTATCATATGAAAGTTTGTCGCGAAAATGGTTCAGGTAACCACAGACTTAGATCTGAGTAAATCTTAAGTAGACAATCTCGCAACAAGTTTTTATATGATGAAAAATTGTACCATCCAACAAAATGATGAGTGACTAATATAAATTTTTGTTTTTCTTTTCATTGTCCATTGAAATAAAAGCTTGTTTTATTTTTTGAAGTGAAACTTTTTTTTCGTTACGCGCCATCTTTTTCTGTTACGCGCCATCTTTTTCTTATCCCTACCACGCGTGATATTAGATAGATTATTATAGATTAGATTATTAGATAAAGTATAATAAAAGCCTTTTATTAAACTTTATCTAATTTAACTTTATTTAACCGATTTCTGTAAAGTTGCATATAGTAAATTATTTTTTGAAAAATAACGTCATAAAGAAGTTTCACTTCTTACGAGTGTACGCTAGTACACGCACACATTTTTTTTAATATTATTTTTTAGACAACGTGATCTACTCATACTAAGACCAGATCGGAAGACAACTAAAATGCAATCCCAACCCCACTATCAGAGATAGATCTGGGCAGCCGTACAAAGGCTGTTTGTGGCGCTAAAGGCTGTCAGGGGCACGCGCCGCCGGAAATTGCCCTGCCATTTCGCGACCGGAAGTGGCCAATTATACTGAACATGGTGCTAGGCATGCTTTTAAGTTGAAGTGATATTGTTACATCAATTATTTAATTAATTGCTACGTTACATGAGATAAAGATCTACAACTCGGAAGTAGCCATCTGTGTTTGATTAAGAAATGAAATGAAATGTCTTTATTTTGTATAGGCCTACGGGGGCACTTACGAATTGTCAGTTACATTGTTTTTCTTACACTACTACCGGATCGGAATACGACCTCAACTGAGAAGATCCGGCAAGAAACTCAGCTGGTTTGTCTTTTTTCTTATTCATATCCATTTTTTTTTTATATAATTACAATCATGTTTTTTTACATGGTAATGAAAGTTAGCTCCAGTATCTTGCCTTACAGTTCAGTAAAAGAGAACCCTATTTGGCAAGATACGCTACACTTTGACATTAATTAAATATACTATAATGATGTATGTTATTGCTCAGTCCCAAGCTGTTTTGTCTTCTAAACTTTTTCAGATAGAAACTTTTTCTGTATGAAGTTGCTTACAGATATCGATGGGCGTCAGTGACTTACCATCAGGTGGATTACATGTCCGTTTGCTACTTCAATCTTACAAAAAATGGCAAAATTTATAATTTTTACATACAAGTTACAATTATTTTTATACCCATATAATTGTATTGTATGTTATTTTAAAATAATAAATCTTAATTAAATATATCTGCAATAGGTATTTCTTGTTGAAGTGAAACTTCTTTATCGGGGTTGGAAAAAAATTTAGTGTAACATTTTTTCGTTACGCGCCATCTTTTTCTGTTACGCGCCATCTTTTTCTTATCCCTACCACGCGTGATATTAGATAGATTATTATAGATTAGATTATTAGATAAAGTTTAATAAAAGCCTTTTATTAAACTTTATCTAATTTAACTTTATTTAACCAATTTCTGTAAAGTTGCATATAGTAAATTATTTTTTGAAAAATAACGTCATAAAGAAGTTTCACTTCTTACGAGTATACGCTAGTACACGCACACATTTTTTTTTCTAATGGACATAATTAATTTTTAAAGTAAGTTTTAGTTATTTAAAGTAATTCAAAAAGTGGGAATCGTTCCATAAGTTCTATACGTTTACTAATGTGAAAGTGCAGTCAATACAGTTATCGACTTTTTCTAAAATTGACACATGTGGCATTGTTTTAAACGTAGCATGTTTTTTAAACATCTTTTTATAAAAATATATAAAAAAACATTCATTTATGTATCACGCAAAACATATTACATTGAATAATTTCTATTAACATATTATTAGTATTAGTTTAGTACAGAGAGCTCTTCCTGGCTGTAGGTCTTCCTTCTGTATCCCCTAGAAATTGAGTTATATAAATATCTAAGTAACGTATCTATAACTTTATTAAACACTATTTTTAATTGTTCAAATGTAGATATATACTTTTAACATCTTTTATGTATTCCCTATTAAATATAAGCAAAACCCTAAAAATAAATATAAATCATAATATAATAGAACATCTCCATCAAAAATCCAGTATAACAGAAAGGAAAACATAAGTTAAACGTTGAATAAAAGCCTCGGTAGCCACCGTGATGCGATTAGACGGTCCTTGATTAACCAAATCAGGCCCTTAAGACGACTGGGGCACACTAATTCCATTACGGAGCGATGGAGTCGCTTCCTTTGATAGCACGAGTCACTGGCATCACTACCGTAAAATTGACTCAATTTTAAAACAAAAGATGTATTTCCATGGTGCCCGCGACACAGCAGAAAATCCTACTGTGGGGATATGGGTGTAGAAAGCGTGTTTTTTAAACAAAAAAAAAATAAAAAATTGAATTGAAATTTATTTATTTATAAGTTGTACACAGAGGATATATAAAAAGAGACATAATGTAAATACACTATAAATATTTAGTCAGTGCTAAAATTAAAGGGTTTTGTGATTCAACTCTGAAATAACTTATTTATTCTGATTAACTTCCATTTTGACTATTATTGCTAAAATAAGTAAAACCTCTATTGCCTTGCTTTTTTTTTTGTTTTTGAGGGGGAAACCTTCCAAAGGTACCCGACGCCGTGGGAGCGACGCAGGGTTATGTGGGATTTTTACCCCACTAAAACCCCCCCCGGTGGCCGTCCTCGGCGCTGAAAAGGAGGACTCCGGGATCTCGAAACGACTTCAACCGGAATCCTCCGAGCGCGCTGCCCCATCGGGCTCGTCCCAGATGGGCGGCTGGGCCCACCGCTCCGTCTAGTCTTTACGACGGTATGCGACCACACATACCGCCGTCCTTCCCGGAATTGCCTGACCGAACGGTTCGAGCTCCCACTCTAGCCGTCTGCAACACCAGAAGCCCCTTTTAGTCGCCTCTTACGACAGGCAGGGGATACCGTAGCCCTATTCTGACTCCGAGGCTACAGGGACATTGCCTTGCTTACTTGGGAAACCTTCTAAAGTTACCCGACCCGTGGGTGCAACGCGGGTTTTGTGGGATTCTTACCCCTCCCTAACTCCCTTAGCGCTGCGTGGAGGACTCCGGTATCTCCGGAACACAACCGAATTCTTCCGAGCGCGATGCCTATTTCTGGCTTATCCCTGGTGAGCGAATACGCTCACCGCACCTTCTGTTATTTACGGCGGCATCCGACCGCATATGCCACCGTCCTTTCCGGGATCGTTTGGCTGTACGGTTCGAGCTCCTACTCTAACCGCCCACAACCCCGAAAGCCCCTTTATGTCGCCTCTTACGAATAGAGGAGGAGATACCATTGGCCTATTCTGGTCCCGGATCCACAAGGACAAAGACCTCTATTGCCTTCTGATCTTGATCTCTTGATCTGGTATACAGTGTACACGGACAGTATTTGCCATTTGTATAAACTACATGCTTGTATGCTATTTTAATATAGGGTGTTATTGTCCACCAATTCGCACTTGGCCAGCGCGGTGGACTATAGTGTAAAACTCTCTCATTCTTGGAGAAGACCAGCAGTGGGACAATAATGGGGAGAGGGTGTTATTTGCCTTAATAATGCATTAATTATACTGAAAATTAAATGGGAACACTGAGGCCAAAGTTAAAAAGAGAAGAAAATAATAAATTATTGCCTGAGAACATTTTTTAAACAAGATCGTAATAGTGTTCAATGGTTCTTCCTTAATACTTTGTAATAAGTGTCCCACTAAAAGTGTATGATATAATTTATTCATCATACCAAGACCTCGTTCAGTTTCATGGCTTTTTACACACCTACAGCTTGAATTGATTTCCTCACGACTTTCTCGCAAAGAAGCGTGACATGGGGTTTTGAAAAAGGTTCAAAAAGCTCACTTTCAAAGCCGACGAGGCGTCGGTGACTCTGTTGTGAATTTCTAGATACGACGTAAACCTGAGTACGTTTTTTATGAAAAATACGTAAATTAAATACATTTACATGACGCGACCATCTCGTCGTCGGGAGTGGCAAAGCATCTATGATCAGATCATGTCAACATATGTTAATGCGCTGCAGCGACCACTTACCAACATATGGCATTTAAAGAAAATATAATGAAAGTAGGTTATGCTAGGTTATAATTACTCCTGTTGGAGGGGAGCTCGATGCTCCATGTGAGGGGGGGTTGCGGAAGCGACCAGGCACCGGCGGGTTCGCGGATGAATGTGAAAGCGCACCCGTGTTCCCGCCAAACGGTGCGGAGGTGAAAACACAGTGGGGGTTTAGCCGGTAAGAGTCCGGCATAACCCAGCTGTTGCCCCGGGCGGCTGGGTATCCATGAGGATTACCCACTTTAAAAAAAAGGTTATAATTACACTAGGTATATCATGGTATTGAGAGTTCTGTATATTTATCTAAGTCATACCCATTTTTGTCCCGAGTTTTAGCGAAATCCGAGTAGTAGTTTTTGCTTGAAAGCGTAACAAACATTATATGTACATCCTCACCTTTCTCATTTATGATATTAATAAGATATATTGGCGTCAGTATCCCACTTATTTTTCGGTAACACGACCAATATCCTTTACCTTTATACAAAACGCGATTTTTATACGAAGCAAGTAGAAACCACGACTTAGTTTGCCCAAACTCTAATGTAATCCATTAATTAGACTTGTATTTTCAATTAACGGCATTTTAAATCCCTTACTTAATTACCTATACCTCGAACCGTTCGGTCAGGCGAAAAGGACGGCGTTAGAAAAGTTCGGCGGTATCTGTGACGGAGCGGTGGGCCCAGCCGCCCATCTGGGATGACCCCGATGGGGCAACGCGCTCAGAGAATTCCGGTTGCGATTCGTCTGGAGATCCCATAGTCCTCTTTTTAGCGCCGAGAACGGCCACCGGGGGGGTTTAAGTGCAGTAAAAATCCCACATAACCCTGCGTCGCTCCCACGACGTCGGGTACCTTTTGAAGGTTTCCCCCTCGAACAAAAAAAGGCTAGATTTAATTACGATTGTACAAAATATAAGGCTCAGAGTCGCTCAGCGTGCTATGGAGAGGGCTATGCTCGGAATTTCGCTACGAGACATGATTCGCAACGATGAAATCCGTAGACGAACGAAGGTTACCGACATAGCTCTCAAAATCAGCAAGCTGAACGAAGGGCCGATAACCGATGGGGAAGAAAGGTCCTCGAGTGGCGACCACGTTTAGGCAAAAGGAGTACAGGTCTCCCCCCTACCAGGTGGACCGATGACCTGAAGAAGACAGCGGGAAACCGTTGGATTAAGAGGGCAAAGGACCGGTTGGAGTGGCGCCATTTAGGGGAGGCCTATGTCCAGCAGTGGACATCAAAGGGCTGATGGATGGATGGATTGTACAAAATATAATTAAAGCTCAACGAAGTGAGCACGGGTCGGATAGTTTATGTATAATTTCTGATTTAGATAAGTTTCCATCTAGGGGTGTGACATAGATTCCAACTAAACAAACTCGTATCATAACAACTCGCCTCAGTCAACGAACGCGCAAGCCCGCTTCGGAAGCTCCCTGATTCAGTTATAATAAACATTTTATTTTAAAGGCAGGCTTTATAACACGAATTTGATATAAAAGCGACACAATGTACAACTCGATTAGACGCCGTTTCCGTTTCCGAGGCGATTGTGCGAATCGAGACGCCAAGTAATTAGATTTCGGAACTATACTTCACGTTTAACAGGCGTTTTCTATATGAAAATTTGGTGAGATGTTTTGAATTATGTGTATTACGAGTAAATTTTGTGTGAAGGATGCTGAGTAGTGGGAAGATATAATGCATTGCAGACGGTTTTAAAAATTGCTGAACTTTCTATTTGTAAAAAATAGAGAGAGTTATAGATATAACACACACACACATACATATAAATGTGATTATGCATTATAATCTAAAAGACAATTTGTTTTCTCCTGTGTTGTGGGTACCATGGACACACACAGACGAATACACAAACACCCAGACCCAGAACATGAATCTAAACTCATCATTTAGATACCTTTCTGGCCGGGAATCGAACCTGGGACCCATTGTGCGTCAGACCGGTATGGTAACCGCTCCACCACGCGGGTCGTCATCACTACATAGTATAAAACAAAGTCACTTCTCGCTATCTGTCGCTATGTATGCTTACATCTTTGGCGGCGGGAAATCTCCCGCCAGGCTAGGTGATCGTGCCTGGGGAGCGGCCGTGCTCCAACAGTCATTGTTCGGAACTTGTATATATGCAGGATTCTGAGAATATTTCGATAGCGTGTTTCAGAATACTAGTAGCGCCATCTCTAGATGAGTAGCGGAGGTCGCCACACATCTTTAAAACTACGCTACGGATTTTAAAGCAATTTTTTTAAAGATAGGGAGAGTGATACAAAAGAAGGGTTTTTATGTTTTATTATGACTTTTAGGGGTAACAAAGTTCGCCGGGTCAGCTAGTTACAATATATAAGTATCTTGACATTCATCGCTATACAATATTTCTCATTTTGCCGTCACCCCGTTGCAAAATTCACCCGGTCGAGATATCCGATCGAACACCGATATAAACTGAACATTAGGCATTCCGGGGATATTATCAGGCGTCCCGGGAATCTGCTGATATAAAAATTTATAGCACGACAATCAAAGGTCATAAACCGGGTTCAGCGGATCTGGGACGAATAATTCAGCGTTTGGAACGGATCTCGGAGATCTTCGGGTCTATCGGATATTCAAATGTTTGTACATAGTTTTGTCAAATATTAGAAATAGTATTTACTAGTCGATAATATTATGTTTCGTTAAGCTTTTACTAGTCAATTAGTAGGAGTTTATAGTATGTTCTAGACAATTTTTGTCTATGTCTATGCCCATTGCTAAATATGTTATAATGTATTAATAAATACGTAATGATTAATTATAGGAAACAAAAAACTACTAAGGGCATTTAGAATTAATGTGTTTTCATTCAATTATTTGTGCACACATGCACTTAAGCACCCTATATAATAATAATAACCCTATATAATGGTTGTCCATATTATTGTTAGTATACAATTTATATACTATATAAATATATATATATGTATATATATACGTGAAGCAAAAACTTGTGATCCGTTTTTAAGATACTTGCCGAAAACGGAGGTTTATAGAAATTACGCACGGTTATAGTTGATTTAGAGAAGGATTACGAAATGCTAATATTTTATTTCAAATAATGCATAAAACATACATAAAATTAATTAAAAACACATTTAACACAAACACATGCATAATAAATGAAAAAGAACATTCAAAGTGTTACTATGAAAATCCTTAACGTCAAAAATGTCAGATGTCTTTGTCAAAATACCCGCTATTGGTTTTAAATGCAGCTTAGATAATTAAAACTCTTTTTATCTTTCACGAACGGTGCGTACAAAATAACTTGAAAATTATTACAATTTATTTGTATTTGAGAAATATTCGTGCTATTTTGGACAATATGAAGTGTGTGTAGTTGCGACGGGTCACTAGTACAAAATATGTCATGCTTCTAAACGCATTTATTCCAACAACTTCAGAAATTGGTCCTTGTTGGCGACAAGGAATTCATAGAAAAATCCAAATTGACTAATTTATATTACTTTTAATACAAACAAGAAATTATCATGAAACCAAAAAAATTAAGTCGCATCAACCCATTATTGGCCCACTGCTGGGCACGGGTCTTCTCCCAGAATGAGAGAGTTTAGGCCATAGACCACCGCGCTGGCCAAGTGCGAATTGGTGGACTTCACACACCTCCGAGAACTTTTTTTTTTAGGAACTCTCGGGTGTGAAGGTTTCCTCACGATGTTTTCCTTCACCGAAAAGCAGTGATAATTAATTTCTAATACGCACATAAATCATTGGTGCGTGCCTGTGTTTGAACCTCGGACCTCCCGATCGAGAGGGCAAGTTTCAACCATTAGGCTATTACTGTTCTAAAACTTTATGTACTAAAAGTAAATTAGCAACCGGGTTTATTTATATTAACGCTTTTAGGAGTTTTCGTCAATGGTAGAATAAAAACACTATGACGTATATACTTTGGAATGGTCCATTTATTAGCTTTCTATTGATACCCATATTGTCAAGACAGTAAAATGATCGCTCCTTCCACACTTTTTTCTCAGTTTACCACCGCCACTTTTAAACATAATATAGCCCATGACACCATGAAAACTAAGACGATTCTAAGGACATGTCATGTAATGACAAGGAACTTAAGGACTTCATGTTAAGTCCATTAGCACATTAGCACACAATATATACGCTTGAATAAATAATAGTTTAAAAAAACTAAAAAACACGCTTTTTATAGAAAACCGAACTAAAAGATAGAAAATAAATTTAAATGAATTTAAATTAAGAAAATAGTGTTAAAAATTTCAATGAATACAAATTATTAATAGTGTGAATAAAAAAAAATATTTTATTTTAATAAAAGCGTGGGGTGCATGGTGTCAACGGTTATAGATATTTTATTGACAGATATGAGTAGAGTGATTATCATTTCGATAATATCTTAAAAAGCACCCCACGCTTTTTTTAAATAATATTTTTTTTTATTCACACTATTATTAATTTATATTCATTGAAATTTTAACACTATTATCTTAATTTTAATTCATTTAAATTTATTTTCTATTTTGTAGTTCGGTTTTTTATAAAAAGCGTGTTTTTTAGTTTTTTTAAACTATTATTTATTTTCTACTTTTTAGTCAAATTAAAAAATGGAATAATTTTATCAAATTAGTGTATTGTCATCGGTCTTCAATAAATCTACAAAGTTTGAACGAAATCTGGCCGTTTAAAGTGGGTCAAAATCGCGCCCAAAGAAGTCGGAAGAAAGCTAACAAAAACATTACCCTCCTTCTGACGTATTTAATAAATTCGGGCATTCAAAAACCAAAAAGCACAGAATACCAGACAGACAGCCCATTTCCAAGCATCGTACATGCAACTCAAATAGGTATAAAAGGCGCCATTAGTGTAAAATTGCACTTAGATTTACATTTCGCGCCCCATTGCCTTTAAAATACGGGGTGGTTGGAATTGGAGTCAATTTTTTCTAGTTTCGGTAAGGTTCAATGAGTGTGCTGGTTTTTTACGGTTTTTGGTTGAACAATTATCGGGTTTTGTTGTTGCTACAAAGACGAAGGTTTTGGTAAAATAAATGTTTATTAAACCTTGTAACATTATAGTGTTTTTTTATAAGATCGAAGTAGCAAACGAGCATGCAGTCCACCTGATAGTAAGTGGTCACTGCCGCCCTGCGACATCTGTAAGGAACTTTATACAGAACATGGTTCCATCTGAAGTCAATCACAGACGCGCTTCTACTCCCGAGGACTATGATGATCGCCTCATGTGAAAGTGTGCCGTATGTGTTACTACAGATACCGTTTAAAATATAACCGTTCTCATTCATCTACTTCTAGTACTGATGTTAAAACTTCCAACCAAGGAACTAAGAAAAATGTTAAAAAGAATTTAAAACCGTCTTCATAACAAAGATAACGAAATACAAAATAAAATAAAGATCGTTCCCTCGCATCAAGCGTACGTCCCGGTAACCATGGCAACGGCACGTCCGCCCCATTACGTAGGGATGTGCTGTCGATAACGATACGTTTTAAAACGTCGCATCGAGACGTCGGGAAACGTTAAATTGTATTTGTTATAAAATGGGTTAGTGCCTGTTGATATTGTGAATTGTTGATTTCTTTATATTATACTCGGGATCAAACGTAAAAGTGTTAAAGCGTGGATAGGACGTGAATTGTCGTCAACTCATGTCCCATTGCTGGGTTCAGAATGAAAGTTCAGAATGAGAGAGTTTAACCCGAACCAAATGCGAATTGGAAGACTTCACAGACATGAAAGCGACTTTGTTTTACACTATGTAGAGAGGAAATTATATTAATACGTGAAGCAAAAACTTGGGGTACGTTTATAACATACTTGCCGCGGACGGAGCAGTATGAAATTTTGCACGGTTATAGTTGATGTAGAGAAGGAGTACGGTATGCTAATATTTTTTTCAAATAACGCGTATAACATACTTAAAATCATAAATAATAAATTAAATAATATTCAATCTCTTATTATGAAAACACAGAACGCCAAAAGTGTCAGATGTCTTTGTCAAAATACCCGTTATTGCTTTTAAATGCAGCGTTATCAATTATACCTCTTTTTACCTTTTTTAACTTGAAAATTAATAAAATTAAATTGAATTTGGAAAATACTTTGGACAATGTCAAGTTTAGTTTTTGAGTTGAATTACGGTCGAATTTCGACCGTTGCGACAGGTGACTAGTAAGAAATTCTCTCTCATCATCCCATTATTGGCCCACTGCTGGGCAAGGGTCTTCTCTCAGAATGAGAGAGTTTAGGCCATAGTCCACCGCGCTGACAAAGTGCGAATTGGTGGACGTAAGAAATTAAACAGCCCTATGTATTAATGGCTAGACCATAGGACACGTTACTAAGTTAGGAATAATATCATAAAAATAGCCTCCCTAACATATTGAGTGCGTGGCGGAATCGTAAGAGTATTCAAGCCTTTGAGCGTCGCGATGGCGTGTAGACGCGCGTGCCAGCGGGTGCGAGGAGCGTGCCAGCTGACCTCCATATACATCGAGAAGTATCTCAAGTACATGGTGTTAGATGAGGTTGTGTGAAGATTTTTTAAGATTAAAATATTTAAGTATGGAACAGACAACATTCTACGTTAAATAATTTGGAAAAATTTTTTTCCTTTTTTTTTTGGTAATTGTAATAATATATTTTTTACTTAAAAATTACTATTTTTTTATTACATAATAAACGTTAACTTTTTATATCAATACAGATATAAGAAAAATAAAGTTTATTAAAATAACAGTAATTTTAGTATTTACCAGGTATCAATATTACATATTAATATATTTCTTGCTTTGACAAAACTAAACGATATTACAAAAAAAGGCAAATAAAAACAAATTATTTATGATACTAATTGAAATTATGAATAATAATTGAAGGGTTCTATCTGAAGTCAATGACAAACGCGTTGCTACTGTCGAGGACTAAGATGGCACTATTTATTTTTGTCTAGACCATAGGACAAATTACTAAGTTAGAAATAAAATCATAAAAACAGCCTCCTTAACATATTGAGTGCGTGACGGAATCGTAGGAGTATTCAAGCCTTTGAGCGTCGCGACGGCGTGTAGACGCGCGTGCCAGCGGGTGCGAGGAACGTTCCAGCTGACCTCGATGTACATTGAGAAGTATCTCAGGTACATGGTGTTAGATAAGGGTGGTGTAACGATGGATTTTTAATATATCAATATGGATCGGACTATATTTTGAATTGCAGATTTAGAAAAAATGTGTGCGTGTACTAGCGTACACTCGTAAGAAGTGAAACTTCTGTATGACGTTATTTTTCAAAAAATAATTTACTATATGCAACTTTACAGAAATTGGTTAAATAAAGTTAAATTAGATAAATTAGGCTTTTATTAAACTTTATCTAATAATCTAATCTATAATAATCTATCTAATATCACGCGTGGTAGGGATAAGAAAAAGATGGCGCGTAACGGAAAAATAGATGGCGCGTAACGGAAAAAAAAGATGGCGCGTAACGGAAAAAGATGGCGCGTAATGAAAAAATGTTACACAATTTTTTTTTCCAACCCCGATAAAGAAGTTTCACTTCAAAAAATGAATGTTTTTTGCTGAATAATATTGGTAAAGCCTAATAATAAAAAAGAAATATTACCTTTAAGTTTTATATAAAATTCTGATATTATTGTTTTAAAAATACAAAAAATAGAATTCTGTAAAATTAGGTATTCGTATTAGGTACATATTAAATAAGGGTGATGTTGAGATTGTATTTTTGTGTATAGCAATATGGAATAAACATTTTTTTTTGTTAAATTACATATCTAATGCACTATTAATATCAAATACAGATGTAAAGGAAAAACGTTTTATAATAATAACTCAATAATAACAGCAATTAATTATTATAATAATAATAATACAATAATAACAGCAATTTTCGTATTTATAAAGTATCAAAATTACACAATGTTCATGTCTTGCTTCATTAGACTAAATGAAATTAAAAATTAATGTACAATTTTCCAAAATTTCATTAAAATTCACTTCATGCAGTGAAACGAATACGTGATGGAATCGTCCAGAGAATTACGCTTGAAGCCTTTCTACAGCATCTGGACGTTCCTGAGGACGCGAGGTGCATTCCGACTGACCTCGATATCTTTAACGTGCTAATATGGAATGGAGAGAAAAGTTCGATTTTCAAAGTTCAAATGTTTGAAGTCTATCGGGATTTGGGTATTCAGTTTCAGTTCATTACTGTGTAAAAAATATGATTGTAATTATATTTTAAAAAAAATATATAAATAAGAAAAAAGACAAACCCGCTGAGTTTCTTGCCGGATCTTCTCAGTTGAGGTCTTATTCCGATCCGGTGGTAGTGTAAGAAAAAAAAAATGTAACTGACAATTTGTAAGTGCCCCCGCAGGCCTATACAAAATAAAGACATTTCATTTCATTTCAGTATGAACGAAAAGATTCGAAGAACGATATGATAAAAAATGTTGGTATTATAAGGACTTAATACGTACTAAAGAAGATTGTGTTTAATTTTCTTGATTCAATCAAGATTAAACCCGTCATAGAATAGACGACTTATTACCAAGAGGACTGCGGCTTGTTTGCTGCTTCAATCGGATAAATAAATAATTATCAATGAACACTAGTTTTTTAAATTAAATATTAAAAATAAAAAGAAAAAAATATTTGAAGTCGTATGAATTATAAGTTTAAATACTTTTATTTCATAGACAATTTTTATTATATCTCAGATTTTTTATGGTACAATATTTACGCCATTAGACCGCACAAGAGCTAACTTTAAATAAAGCCTCCCTTCTCACTCTAGGCACGTGACTGAGACGTCGATGGGTAAAATTCCCGGAATATTTCCCCATCGGCCCCGATATTTGTCTCGCATATTGAGATCTCCGCATTCTGAGGGAATCTTAAGAACAATGAGAAAGGAATTTCATATAATGATGGTGAGAAAAGTAGGTTGGTAGCTTTAAAAAGCTATAGCAAGGCTGTTATAAATTGTATTGCAAATAGTGAGATATGGTTTACAGTGTACTCTTTAGTTTAATTTATTAATTTAATACGGTTTTCATATTGAATAAAAGGCATTCATAAAATCTTTTACAATAATGACGTTAGATGAAATTGTGTTAATGTTTAGTATCTATCTAATATATAAAATTCTCGTGTCACAGTTTTTGTTGCCAAACTCCTCCGAAACGGCTTGACCAATTTTTACCACATTTTATATGCTTTTTCAGTAGGTATGAGAATCGGCCAACATCTATTTTTCATACCCCTTAAGGGTTGTCCACCCTTAACATTTTTTTTATTTTTTATATGGCAAAACAACGTTTGTCGGGACAGCTAGTATTGTATATAAAATTCTGTCACAATGTTCCTTTCCGTACTCCTCCGAACCGGCTTGACCGATTCTCATGAAGTTTTGTGAGCATATTGAGCAGGTCTGAGAAACGGCCAACATCTATTTTTCATACCCCTTAGTGATTAGGGTCGTCCACCCTTAGCATTTGTTTGGAGTTTACTCTTTAAGAATCGATTTGCATTTTTGATGAATGACCTCGTTACGTTTTTTTATTTTTTATATGGCAAAACAACGTTTGCCGGGTCAGCTAGATTTTATGTATTCAATTCGGATGTATTATTATTAATAATAATAATAATCATTTATTTCAGACGTATTTAGTCCATAATGTGTTAGCAATTACAGTACACTTAAATATATGTTAGTAAAATAAAATAAGAGAATCCTGACATATTAAAGATAAACATAATTCATTACTAATTTCATACATTATTTTCTGTGCGACATTCTTACAGAAGTGATGTGTGACGAGTTCCAATGGCATATTATAGGGCTGTTTATCTTAGCACTAATGACGCATAAGAGACCATTGGTGCTGCGATTTAAGCGTTGCATTAGAGATTAATATTTTTATTGAAAATTTAATTCTCTAGTGAAGACTAGTGAATTAAAAAAAATGTATGACCTGATTTCTTTGAGATGGCGTTTAAAAACGCGTTTCTTTACCTACAAGTTAAATTTTTAACATACCACAACAATAACACAAAAATACTATTAACGCCAATAATGTTCTAATAAGTATTATCGACATACTTGATCGTCTCACATCTATATCATCGCACATCACTAGTGTTAAATTTCTAACAAAAAACAACAATAATCGAAAAATACTTTAAATAATCTTCAAATAAATTGAAGCGAAAGTGTTGTCGACATAATTAATCGTACAATATCGATATCACCACAGCACTAGCGACATTCCCCGCATAGTACCACGCTTCGGTTCAAATATTTGCCACCGCATATTAAGAGCGCATACTTCGGGAATTCCCGTGAATAGACCAATAAAAGATCATTTTGTAAATTAATGTTAGAGGAATAAAATAGGTCATAGATATTAATGTTATGATCTTTATATTATTTATTACTACATAGTATAAAATAAAGTCGCATCTCGCTGTCTGTCCCTATGTATGCTTAGATCTTCAAAACCGCGCTACGGATTTTAATGCAGGTTTTTTTTTAAAGATAGAGTGATTCAAGAGAAAGGTTTCTATGTATAATAAATGTATAAAATAGTAGAGAAACACTGGTCATTTTAGATTCGCCGAGTCAACTAGTGTAATAATAAATGACATCATTTCTTGAAGTTTTCATATTTATGAAAAAAATGTTTGCGGTTCATATTTACTATGCCAAAATTTATATTATCAAAATTTCTTTTCTGAAATGAAATGAAATATCTTTATTTTATTTTTTTGGATAGGCCTACGGGGGCACTTACAAATTGTAATGAAAGTTAGCTCCAGTATCTTGCCTTACAGTTCAGTAAAAGAGATCCCTGTTTGGCAAGATACGCTACACTTTGACATTAATTAAATATACTATAATAATGCATATTATTGAGCAATAGTTTGTGTTTGTGTTGTTTGAGCAATAGTTTGATTAAGATTAAACTCTGTCGTAAAGCGTATAATAAAATTTCTGATTACATAGAAGACAATCTTAATCAATGCTTTAAAATTATTCATTGACAAATTTCTGATTTCGACAGGAAGTTTATTATAAAAGCGTATACATTGACCCATAAAAGAATTATTAATTTTGTGAAGACGAGTAACATGTGCAGAGAGATTGTGCTTGTTCCTTGTATGTTATGTGTATCACAATGTTTAGCAAAATTATTAATATTTTTCTTAACATACATCAAATTCTCATATATAAATTGGTACACAACAGTAAGTTCAGCGGTTTATGCTTTTTTCACAGCATAAACCGCTGAACTGAGTCTTCCCGACAATTTTTCAACAGCCTGTTTTTTTCAATGCCTGTTATATTCAACACAATAATATAATTATAGTATAAACTCATATATATACTGAACTTTTTCCTAAAATTCGAATTAAGACGTGACCGATTTGTTTACAGAGACTCATAAAATATGCGTTTCTGCTGCAATACTATTTATATGTCTAATTGTAAGCTTTATCCAAAAACACGATAAATAATTACTCATTTAATTGATATTTAATTTCGTAAAATCGTAGAAATTCGAACGACTTGGAACTATCTGTATACACTAACATCATATTTTAGCATTTTATTAGTAATGTAATAAACTAATACAGTTTTAGCAATGAACGTATCCTTCGCAAGAAAAGTTTGGGTGTCCCAATTCATAATAATATATTTGGATAATCTTATCAATCGAGAAATGTATTGAGAACGACAGTCAAATACATAACTTACTCTTTCATCGTTATATTTTGGAATAAATACGCTTTGTATACTCTTCATCTTATCTTATTAACCGACTTCCCGAAGGAAAGAGGTTATTAATATTATAGAAAGGTAAGTTTCTGATATTCTTCTTTTTAATCTAATTAAAGAAGCAAATAAGCATACAGTCCACCTGATGGTAAGTGGTCATTGCCGCCCATAGACATCATTTAATTTAATTTAATTTAATTTCGTTTCATTTCATTTCGTTTCATTTCATTTCATTTCATTTCATTTCATTTCATTTCATTTCATTTCATTTCATTTCATTTCATTTCATTTCATTTCATTTCATTTCATGCAGAATAAAGATATAGTACTTTATTTGAAACTACTTACGTACTTTTTTTTATAGCTTTTATAGTCAATGTACTAAAATCGTTGAAAAAAGACGTAATCAATGCTGTTGGACCCACAGTGTACACGTGTATCACTAATTCTTACTCGAAAGTTTTTCAAAAACAAAATAGTTAATACAGAAATCATTATCTATTTTAGGAACAGTTAATCCTGTTTCGCAAAACTAAGTAATTACCAGTGTCTCGTTACCTGCTCTAATTAGGGTAAGTTACATTATAGTTCAGTTTAACTTTACGAAGAAAAAGCGAAACATAGAATATAATAAACAAAAGAAATACGATAAAACTATTTTTTTTTATTTGACTGAAGTAGCAAACGAGCATGCAGTCCACCTGATGGTAAGTGGTCACTGCCGCCCATTGACATCTGTAATCAACTTCATACAGAACATGGGTTCCATCTGAAGTCAATCACAGATGCGTTTCTACTCCTGAGGACTATGATGGTCGCCTCATGTGAAAGTGTGCCGGCAACCACACCCTTCTATCGAAACGCAAGAAATGCTTCACGCTAGAAATAGGTGTGGCGGTGGTACTTCCACGGTCGATCTTCACTGGTTCTACCACCTTTTCTTAATAACTTACAATAACTTAAACTGTGTTGTTTAACTTTGACATCTTTATATGTAATAAATATATTGTGTTTTTTTCCTAATAGATGTAGATTATTTATATTATAATATATTTTTTTAATATCATTTTATCTATTATTTCAACTATGTCTATTATAATCATATACCGCCTTGCATGTTTTCTGCTTAGCCCAATTGACTGGTAGACTGGTAGAGAATGCTTCTAGCATTAAGTCTGCCTTTTGTACCATATTTAAGGTATAATAAAGTTTAAATAAATAAATAAACAGATTTGTTTTATTAGGGTCCCGTAAACAAATGTCTGGAACACTAAGGTTCTAAGATGCTGGAAATCTGTCTAACACAAGGCTGTATCTTCTAAACCGTGAAAGAAGTTTTGCAAAGACGATAGTATGATTATTTACTTTGGCTATAAAAAATAGTAAAAAAACGTTTAAAAAAATAGGTTGCTATATAAAAAATCGTTTTCGATGTTAATTTTCTAGTCATTAATAACAAAAATCATACTAATATTATAAAGCTGAAGAGTTTGTTTGTTTGAACGCGCTAATCTCAGGAACTACTGGTTGGAATTGAAAAAATATTTTTATGTTGAATAAACCATTTATCGCAGAAGGCTTTAGGCAATATAACATCACGCTGTAACTATTAGAAGCGAAGAAATCATGGAAAGTGTGAAAAAAAAACAAGGAAAATCATTCTAATTAGTTGCGTGCGCTGCGAAAACGGTTCAAGATACCAAAAATATATGTATGAAAGAAATATTCCTCTTGAATGACTATGTATATGTCATGTATTTTTTAAGCGCGGGCGAAGCTGCGGGTTTCAGCTAGTAACATATATAAAATTTTTAAAGTGGGAACCACATGGCCCCCAAATATAGGCAAGTAGGCTCGCACATGATTGTTGGCTTAGTTTTATTATTATTTTATGTACACCAAACGACATAATAAAGTAATAAAGTATAAATTAATGTTAAAAATACTTTTAAAAACAGGCTTTCATTTCAATGCATTGAAAATAATAAAATAATATTTGTAGTACCGAAACCCATCATTTTGTTGCATTGTACAATATTATATGATGAATAACCTTAAAAATAATTAATTTCTAACATGTACTTTGTGAATTTTAGAAAGTACGTATTTGTTTCTGACATAAAATGTATTTTTAAAGATAAACAAGTGGCATTCGTAGATCATCCATATTGTTAGTTGGCTTTTAACTATTTTAATTTACCTATTTATATATAAGCCTATTTAGTTCAAATCTCTCAAAGTATGTCCAATAATATCATCTTTTGTTTACTTCTAACGGAAAGTAACAAAGTATTATACTATTGTTTACCCCACTAATACCGATTTATTGGCTCAAACATCTACGCTTCTTATGTCCTCGCTTATAAGGGTCATTTTCATTTGTATAAAACTTGTACTAATTGCTAGTAATGAGGTCTCTTGCGCAGGTAATTTCGAAATACAGTCATTCTGTGCTACCCTCTTGGTAGGAGAAGGTCCAAAAATAGTAATTAACAAAATTGATTTTATGTAACATTATATCTACATATATTTACAACAAATCTTTTGAGATTTAAAATATTACATTGTTTTACAAATACATATATTTTGAAAATTTTGAAAGTGTTCGTGTTGTGTGAAATATGACAAAAGCTAGCCATTATTATTTTACTGACAGTATTTTTCAGCTGGTAAGTGTTATTTTTAACTTGCTTAACCCCGTAGCTTCGCCCGCGTTAAAATAAATCGATATATCGATTGTCCCGTGGGAATTTGATATTTTCCCACAATAAAAAGTAGCCTATATGTTAATCCAGAGTGTCAGCTAATTTCCTGCCAAATTTTATGAAAATCGCTCCAGCTGTTTAAACATGAAGAAGTAACAAACATACACACTCACAAACTTTCGCCTTTATAACATTAGTATGAAGTATGATTCTGGGGAAATATGGATAATAGCCTTCGTTTGGCTTGGTACGATACTGGTAGATAACTGGTATAATAATCATTAATTTTACTCTCGAATTTAATTTTGAATATACCATTTTGTTAAATATATTGGATTTCAACAAAATATACTTTTAATCCAAACATAAAATTATAATTTTAAATTAAGTTATAATATAGATGTAGTTAAAAAGTCCATAAAATATTGTTTTTATTAATGCCCGTTCATATTAATTGACTTAACGTCTAGACCATATTTCATACAAATTAAATACAATGGATTCTTTTTGGATTTAATATTTTTTCAAGAAACCAAATTATAGATGTATCGTTAAAATTATTTACACTAAAATACTTAGATGTCGTTAACTGCAATTAATTCATTACTATCATTCCTAAGTCCATTTAATTTCTATACCATTATGACTTACTTTTATTTATTACAAGATATTATTAGTGCAAAAATATGTCAATACGTTTTTAATACTTGAGTAGCTTAATGAGTTTTATAAAATTAACCCAGAATTAGTTAGTTACGTAAATTAAAACGAACGTAATGTAAAGTTGAAAGTATCATTGGACCGATTAAATGATAATAAACTGGATTATTTGTTATTGAATAAAGATAACACGAATTTATGGATTTCCAAAATTTATTAAATTTCCAAAATACCATGTTTATGGTATCAAGAGATTATATAACATGGCATAACTTAAATTAGTAGATAGAAATGTTTTAATTGTGATAAAGCTTAGTTAAATAAAAATCTGATTTAATAATTTCATGTTTTCAGGAATTAAACCTGCACAACGTGAGAAGGGAATTGATTTTGATGATAGAGGAATTCGAGAAGCAAGACTGTCTTGTCTGCATGCAACTGAAGTGTCGGTGCACAGCCAAATCCGAAAACAAAGCTGACTGTAGTATCGCTAGTATTTCAAGCAATACTGAAGATCCTGGCAACAAGGATAAAGACGAAACTAAAACAGCTCCACCAGCTGATTCCCTCCCTAAACCTAAGTTTGAAACTGATATTAATAGTCCATGCACTTCCACGCCTGTCAAAGAAGTGAATAAAGACATAGAAGCCTGGATTCAAACTTCCAAAACAACACAAAACGCTACAAGTAATAACGAAAAAAAATTGAATCCAACTGAAGTACTATTTGCAACTTTAAAGAAGACTTGGGATGAAGGATCAGCGGCCGACCTTAAAAAAGAAAAGGGAGTTGACCCCTGGTATGCGAACACAGCAAATGCTGTAGAGGCTTTCTTCAACAGCTTCAAAGTGCCCCCGGTAAATATGACTCCGGCCAACATAGCTTATATCACTAATAAGCTAACAGCAGCTTACGTGAAACAAAAAGCTAAAAAAGCTGAATATTCTTACTTTTAAGACACTATTTTAGGTATTATTTTTTATGTATTGGCAGTAGCAAAGGACCTTTAATAGGCTTGATCCCAGGATATGGTCACTGAGATCTTTGGATACATAACAAGAGGTCCATATAGTCGCTTAAGTTCTAACACCGCCTAACTCAAAAATGCCCATTTTGAGTTAATGAAATAATGGTATCTCAAAATAATATAGGAACATGTTACATTTTCATAAAAATACTATCTTAATATGAGTATATTAATATTTTAAGCGTTATATATTATTTGGTAGCTGTAGAATTAAAAATAACTATTTGACACAGTTTATTTGCTCTCCTGAAAAGTTGCTAATTTTGAGATCCGCGGTGTTAGAACTTAAGCGACGATATACAAGTATAATCATAGATGTGTTACTGATATTGAGGTACAAAAAGATAAGTATTTCATTTAGAAAAATATATCAAATAATTTTATCTTACGAAAACGCTGCTTCGATAGGATCATAAGGTACCTTATCATTTCGTGATAGTTTTATATCCCTGCAAAGAATATGCTACTTTCATAACATAAAATAACAATATTTTAATAAATATTAGTATTAGCTTATGAATAATTGAATTATATGAAATATTAAGATTTGCAATATAATTCATTGGCAATAATAAATATTAAAATATTCTCTGCAATATATTATAATGTTTATAGAATCAGATTTTTCTGGCTACTAATTTACTAGTATTTATAGTAAAATAAACTACAACACCATTTCATTTTGTCAATTTATTAATATGAATAATTGTTGTAATATTTTAATAAAATGTAAAATAACATAAAATAACAATATTTTAATAAATATTAGTTTTAGCCATAGATAATTGAATAATATGAAATATTAAGATTTGCAATTTCATTTATTGGCAATAATAAATATTAAAAATTCTCTGCAATATATTCTAATGTTTATAGAATGAGATTTTTCTGGCTACTAATTAAGTAGTAGAATTTTAGTAAAATAGTCTGCAATACCATTTCATTTTGTCAATTTATTAATATAAATAAATGTAATATTTTAATTAAATGAATCAATTTATATGAATTACAATTTTATGCTGTATTTGTAATATGTTTGCTACTGAATTGTAACATTTTATTTTTTTATTTATAAGTTTTAATTTTAATTAAACAAGGACGGTTGGGTCACTACATTTACAAGAAATAGAACTTAATGGCTATTTCAAAATTATACCATTAAGATCTTCATTTAACTTGTTTTATGTAGTTATTATTACATTTGTCATCATTTCATTGTCATCATGTGAAGGTGGTAGAACCGGTGTAGTTTGACCGGATAAGTACCACCGCCACACCTATTTCTAGCGTGAAGCATTTCCTGCGTTTCGATAGAAGGGCGTGGTTGCCGGCACACTTTTACATGAGGCGACCATCATAGTCCTCGGGAGTAGCAACGCATCTGTGTTTGACTTCAGATAGAAGCCATGTTCTGTATGAAGTTGGTTACAGATGTCCATGAGCGGCAGTGAATACTTACCATCAGGTGGATTGCATGCTCGTTTGCTACTTCAGTCAAATAAAAAAAAAACTTGGTTTTATACCATTAACATTATAGTAAATATATTTACGATGAAGGCATAGTTTTACTGCATGAGTCAATTTATGTTAAAAAACTAGATACTAAGTAAGTAAAGCTTTGGATAAAGCTGACATCATACCACATACCCCAAACCTTTTTATTACAATTTTTTATCACCAAATTTTCGGCATATGAATGTTTAACGTAAGATATAAATTATAACATGTTATATAACATAAGAAATAAAGAAATTAGATTAGAACTTATAGAATTTTATTGCTAAAATTGCGAATATTTTTAAAAATAATTGCATGGTATAAAAAATAATACCTACATATATATAAAAAAACAATACGTGGTTAGCGTCTCAAATTATTTTGTAATTGTGTTACGAAAATATTATGTGTAATGAAAAATAAATATTTAAATGAGTATAACATTGTTTCTGTTTTTCATTCAAAGCAACAATTATTTTTATAAGGGTTTAATATAGTATTGTAATTATTTTGTCGTTTTTGACAATGAAACAACTTGGTTTTAAAAAAACTTTTAAAAGATATTTCATATCATCGCACTGGTGCCATAAGTTTTTCATGATTTTGAATCTGAAAAAAAAAAACTC